>JAODAL010010656.1:0-103984 GCA_025379985.1 Phyllomedusa bahiana | reverse complement strand
TTGCGGTGGAACCCGAAGTTTACCCGTGGTTGAAAAATTTCTTTCGGTAGGCTCGTAGTGGGGGGGTCAGGAGAAGGCCCGGGGGCAGGCGGGCTAGGGGTTTTTCGTGGTCTTTGGGCAGGCAGGTTGTCAGGGAGGCGGAAAGAGATTCGTGGTAAAGAGAGGGAAAAGCGGGGTTTACGGTCCACGGAAAGATCGGGCGAGGAATTTGGGAATGTTTTTCTCAATAGGCAAGGAATAAAGATCCGGCAGGGAGCGGGGGGGGAAGGGCCCAGGTGAAAAGAGGCGGGTCCCCGGGAAAACCCCCAATTACCGGCGCACTCCCCCTTTTTAAATCTCCCCAGACCCGGGGCGGCGCGCCCCTTTAGTTTAAAAGGGACGCGCGCCCCCGGACAGCAGGAGGCTGAAAGGGCCCAAGGGGGCGCGGCCGGGTATTACGGGTGGCGCGGAGAGCGGGGTGCCCCCGCCGCCCGACACCAGGGCAGCGGCGGCCCCGGGCCCCGGGGACCGGGGAAAGAGTTGCCCCGGGGTTCCCGCAGGAGGGATCGGGGGGCCCGGTCGAAACAGGGGGAAAATGTGTATTTTTGAAAACAGCATGGAAATGGCAAATATTGTTGATGATTCATTTGATTTTTAAAAGGGGGGGGAAATTTTTCCCCTCTAGGATGCCCTTTCATGGTAGGTTTTTTTTAAAAAGCCCAATCTAATGATCCCCAATTTCCCCTTATTTTTATGTATGTGTCCCTGAAATTCAATCTAGAGTTGAGAGCCCAAAAAAATTATTTTGTAGAGAAAAATTAGTGTAAGGTAGATGAAAATTTTTTTTTTTTAAAAGCCAAAAACAACAACAATTCCCAAAATGTATAAAAAAACACAAAAAAAAAATTTTTTGGAAATTTAAAAAATTTTCATAGAAAAAAACTATTTGAAAATGGGAAATACTGCAAGCACTATAAGGAAAACCACCCCAATGTAACAAAAAACAAATATGTGATAACACAATATCAGTAAGATGCAGTATTCAAGTACATATAAATAAATCTACCACCATAAAATATAACTATAAGGTAAACATATACCCAAAACTAAAACCGATTAAAAAAAAAAAAGCAAAGGGATACGGGACCAAATAGTGGTGGGGAAGACTGACGGGGAATTTCACAAATAAGCTTCTTTCGGGGGTTTTTAAATTGGCGGCTGAAAAGGATTAATAATAATAAAAAATTTTAATAATAACTTTATTTATAAGCCCCAACTATTTCGAAGCACTTTACAAATGTAGGGGAAAATAATTGGGGAAAAAAAGACAAAACATTACACGTAAAGTTTCCCTTTACAGGGAGAAACAAAGGTTTTGGGGGCCCCTGCTGGGCAAGAGTTAAAATCAAAGGGGTTTTCCCCGGGGGGAAAAGAAAGGGGGGAAAAGGCTAATTTTAAAATGGCACCCTCCCTTTTTTAATTATGGGGGGTTTACAAAAAAAATTTTGGTGAACCTGCCCCCCTGCAGTACATCTATATACAGTTAAGTGCCTGTGAGTGCCCTAAGTGTAGGGAGTGACAAATGTGTGGGGATAGAAGGGGGGGGGTTAAAATTAGTGGTTTTGGTAGGCCGCCTAAAGGAAGATGGTTTTCAGGCACTTTTAAAAATTTGCGAAGGCTGGGATTGTGCCTGTTGGTACGTGGTAGCATGTTCCAGAAAAATGGGTGCGACTTTGAAAGGGCCCGGGGAGGTTCGGATGATTGTAGCCCTGTATTTTGATGTCCTTTAGCTGAGCGGAGAGGGGCGGGGAGGGGGGGTAGAAGAGTTTGAGGGAGGAGATGTTTTGGGGGTGAAAGCACTGTGGAGAGTTTTTTTGAGGTGTGATTTAATTTGGTTTTTGCTGTTTTCTGTACTGGTTGGGAAACCCAGTGCAGTGATTAACAGGGTAGAGGCTTAGTTTTTGCGGCTGGATTTTAAAGAGCTTTAAAAAACACCCCCCATTAATTAAAATTTTAAAAATCAGCTTCGGCTCCAGACCAAAAACTGTTTTTTTACCGGGAGTATTTTCTGTGCCTAAATAAATTTAAATTTTTTATTTTGTAAACCCAATTACTAAGTACAGGGGGTAGGTTATACCCCCCTGTACTTAGTATATAGGATCCCCCGTAGGTAGATAGATAGTGTTCCCTAGTATGTAGGTAGGTAGTGGGCCCCTGTAGATAGGTAGGTAGATAGTGGCCCGCCGTCCATGGACAGAGAGAGGAGGGGGTCCAGCTGCTCCAATCACAGGTTTGGAAAAAATTAAGTTAGATTAAAAACATCTATGTAAAGTATGGCGGCACAGTGGGATTTGCGCAGGGGCCCCTCCTCTGCCCGGTACAGAAAGCTGATATGGTGAGAGAACAGGCTTGCGTAGGGGGGTTTAAAAGGGGCCCCCTATAGGTAAATTTATGTTTTATAGGTCCCCAGTTGGTTGGTTTATACTGTCCCCCAGTAGTTGGGTGGTTTGTTAAAAGGGTTTTCCCCGTCCCCAGTAGTAGGTAGGTGAAATTTAGGGTCTGTCACCAAGTAGTAAGGTAGGTGTATATAGGCCCTCTGCAGTAGTAAGGTAGGTGTATATAGGGCCCTCTGTAGTAGTTAGATATTAGAATTAGGTGTATATAAGGTCCCCCATTATTTATGTAGGTGTATATAGGGCCCCTCCAGTTTTTGGTTTGGGGGGATATAGGGTCCACCAGTTGTTTAGGGTGCATATGGGGCCCCCCTAGTAGGTGGGGAAGAATTTTATGGGGCCCCCACAATAGGTAGAAAAACTGTTTTATAGGCCCCCAAATTTAAAAATAATAAAATAAAAAATTAATCCCATTTTCACCTGCTCCCCCACTAAAACACTTGTCTTGAATCTGGACTGGGCGGGGGGCCATCATAAACGTCGCCCAAATCAGGGACCCCCAACTTCCAGTTTTTCAGGCCCCTAACCCTATTTGACAGGTTTGGGCCCTTTAGTACAGGCACCCAACGGGGGTTGATGTCATTACATCCAACTGTTTCCCTTCTAGTGGGTTGAAAACGGGGTTTGGTTGTACCCTGGTGTTCAGCCCTAAAGTGCTCCCTGCACCTTGGGGGCAATGTTTTCCAAGGGTTTGGGGCCTGGGGGCCCTTCCTGGCTCGGGCCCCCATTTAAAACTTTGCGTTACTGTGATCCCTTTTGGGCTCCCCAAAATGCTCATAAGGCTAGGTCCACGCAGCATATGAAAAAAATTAGAAAGTTTGCAAAAACCGCAACAAAAAACGCGGTAGGTTCTTGTTTTTTTGTTTGTCTTCCCATAAAATTTTTATTGTAGGGAAAAACCAAAAAAAAATAAAAACCCCAAGCGTAAAAATTTGTTTTAAAACATGTCTTTTGCCCCAATTTTTACTGGCATCCCATCCCCCCAACCCTTCAAAGGAAAAAATTGCATTCGGGAAAAAAATATCAAACATTAAGGGCCACAGGTATAAAAAAGGTTTGGTCAAAAAATTTCTTGTACCCCTTTGAACCCAAAATCAGAGCCCCCCTCTCTTTTCCAAATGTTCTGAAAAAATTAAAAGGAATACTCGTTTGGCTGCTATGGGGCAGCAAAGGGTTTTTGCCCAAGCAGTTTCCCTAAAAGGGGGCCCCCTAAGTATTATTTAAATTTCAGTGCCAAGCAAAAGGGAAACAGGTTTTAAAATTTTTTTAATTTTCGGGCCTCCTCATCTCCCCTTTAAATACAGTTTTTGGACCTGAAAATGCCATCATTTTTTAGACAACCCATTTTTTGGCTATCACAAACTTCAATTTGACTTTCCCAATTTTTTGCTTTATGCTTATTTTTGCAGTTTCTTTTTTTTTTAAACCCCATTGTTACTTTTTGCTCCAAAAATTATATACTTTTAAAATTTTTTATTTTTTTTTTTAATTTTTTTTTAAAATTTAAAATTTTGGTTTTCGGCTCTGTCTAAATCGTTCTGGGTCTTAAATGGATTAAAGCTTTTTTCGATCTTAAATCGGGACCCCAGGTTTTTTCCCCCAAATTTTCCCCCAATGTTGATGCACAGTGGCCAAATAAATTGGATTTAAATTTCAGCTTTTTCTTAAAACTTCCCACACACTTTTTCCCTTTGAGATGGGGGTATGGGCGTGGGGCAAAAAGCTCAGCATTTAAAGCCACCATCAAATCCCCTGGCAATTTCCAAACGTTTGGGGCTGTGAAACACCAAATATCATCAGGTTCCCCCAAACCGAACTTGACTTTTACTTAAAATTTTTTTAAAAAGTTGCCCCTTTTTTCCTTTTGATTTTTCCCGGGCATTTCCCCCAAATCAGGGGGCCGGTTTTTGGGCTTTCCCCCAATGCTTCTTTGTACTTTTTTCCAAAACTTCTACTTGTCCACTTTTCATACTTTTTTGAAAAAGCGGCGGAGTTTTTATAAATGGGGATTGAATTTGGGGGCTTCTTACCTTATTTGGGGCCCCCATTCCAAAACTTGGGGTAAAAAGTATCAAATCTTGGTGCTTGAAATGGTTTCTGTGTTTCACTTTTTTGAAGGGCATTTTGAGTTTGCCCCCCTTACCGGGTTGTCGCCCCCGAATGTTTAAAAATTTGTGATGGGGGCCGAATTTTTTGGTTTCATTTATTATTCTTAGTGCATGGCATCCCCTTTGGAAAGGTTTTGTTATTTTTTGCCCTTTTTATTTTGGGGGGGTTTTGCGGTTTCTTTTTTCCTTGGGGGAAATCTTCTTTTTTGGTGCTTTCATTTCCCAAAACCAGTAACCTTTCACTTGGGAATAAACAAGTAGTACATTCAGTTATTGGGGAAATTGTGAACAGGTTGTAATTTGTAGTTTACAAGAATAAAAAAATGCCCCCAAATCCCAGGAGAAAACCCAGAAAACAATACATTTTAATGACAAATCTTTTAAACTAAACATATGTTTAAATAGTTGAAAATCAAATTTATTTATAAAAATACCCAAAAGATGTTTTTGTTTTAAAAAATTTTTTGGGAGCCTCAGGGCCCAAAGCTGTATGGATGGTGGATAGGGGAGCCTGAAATTAAAAGATTCAAAACATTTTTACCCTTTGGCCAAAATACGAAAGCTCTAAACCCCAATGTAAAAGGTCCACAAGGTTTTTGAAAAAAAAACCTGGGGGAAAAAAAAATGGGACAAAAATTTAAAATTATAAAAAAGGCAGAAGAATAGAGGCTTATTTTACTTTTCCTCGGGCCCAGGCCCAAAAACCCAAATTTCCCCGGTTAAAATTTAAAGAGAAGTCACAAGGGCTACGTTTTAGGGGAAGGCCCCCAAAGGGCAAAGTTTTAAAGGGGGCCAAAACCACTCACCGCCTTTTATGCGTGAGGGGGGGGGGGTGGCTACCTTTAGCCCTTTCCCCCCAGGGGAAAAATAAAATTATGGCGTTTCGTTTTATTCCTCCTCGCCTTCTAAGAGCCTTAACTTTTTTTATTTTTCCCCATTGTTAAAATTTTTGGGGTTTTTTTTATTTCGGACAAAGAAAAAATTTTAAAAATGGTGTCATTGTTTCAAAACCATGGAATATTTTTAAAAAAAAAAAACCCCCCCAAAAGTTCTAAGTGGGTGAAATATGAAAAAAAAAAATTTGGATTTTCCCAAAGTTTGCGGGGTTTTGTTTTTATGTTGTTAATTTTTTGGGTTATAATAAAGTTTTTTCTGTATTCGAAATTTTCGTTTTGTTTTTAGTACTTTAAAAAAAAAAAATCTAAATTTATAGTTTTGGCCCACAGGGGAATTTTCTCCCAACCAAATAACTTTGGGGCTCTTGTTTTTATGGAGTTTGGGTAAATTTTTTAGAGGGGAAAGTGAAAATTTTTTTTTGGTACTTTTTGGGTGGGATGGGGCTTTTGATCACTTTTTTTTCCCAATTTTTTTGGGGGAAGTGAATTTCCCAAAAAAAACGCAATTCTGGGGTTTGGTTTTTTTTTTTAAACTTTGTTTTTTCCCAGCTTTATGGATAAGTTTTTTTTATTTTAAATAGATTTTACTTTTTACAGACGCAGGGGAATCCCAATTTTTATTTGTCCCTTTTTTTTTCTTTTTGTATTTGTGAAATGGCAAAAACATTTTTGTTTTTAATTTTATACATTTAGGGCGACATGTATGAACGGGGCTGTGCCAGATATCTTTTCAGGCGCCCCAATTTGTACATTTTTAAAGGAGTGTAAGCCCCATTGGGCATTACCAAAATCAAGCGGCACTGTGTAATCGGCTAATTTCGGGGAGGGATGGGGAGGCGGGGGGCATTTGAAACCCTATGAAACATAGATTTATAGCTTTGTTACAAACTTTTTTGGTGCATTAACCTTTTTCCCGGAAAGGGAAAACCCCCTTTTAAAAAATTTTTATACCCGAGCCTGAAATTTTCGTGAATTTTTGGGCCCGGTGTTTGGTGGGTTTTACAAAATTAGGGAATTTTCCCGACTAAAATTTTTTTGCATGAAAATTTTGGGGTTTTAAATTTCCAAATTTCTTTTCATCCCCCTTTGGCCCCTTAAAGGGAATTGACACTAGGGGGCTTTATCTTCTATACACCTGGTGTTTCAAAAAACATGCATCTTCTCGAGCCCCCAGCATTGTCTTTGGGGGCTTTGCCAATGATTCGACAGTTCCGTTTTTTTGATTTGTGGCGCATACTCCCCCATTGGATAAGGTCTATACGTTTTTCCCCGAATTAGCACCAGTCGCAAATTTCCCGGGAAAAGTTTTTTCTTTGGGGAAAGGGGTTAAACTTCGGGAAAGATTTAAATTTGGGTGAGGTGGGCCCCGATTACATGGTCTGGGCCACGCCCCCAAACGTCTTACATGAAGTTGGGGGAAAAACTCTTTGAGGAGTGCCACTGGAGGATCAAAGAAACCATGCTCAAGAATCCTCAAACCCCGGGAAAAATTTCGACAGCATATAAAGGGTTCTTTTTAGAATTAATACAGGGGTCAGTAGGATTGTTGCTAAATTTTTTATTGGGAGGGTCATATGGGGGGGATGCGGGGGAAATGTATGCAATAGGACTCTGTGAAAAAGGATAGGGGGAAAATCAGGGGGAATGTTTGCCTTTCTCAGTTGAAGCTGTTGGGAAACTAAATTAGCAACGAACCCGGCTAAGAACACCCTGCGGCAGGATATTGGTTTGGGGATCAAAGGGTGAAACCTTAGGATGCCCGTTACCCAGAAATTGTTGGTTTTTTAAGTATAAATTTCTATGAAAGGGCAAAAGCTAACCCTTTTCTAAGCAAAAATGCTTCAAGATGAAAAAGGGCCCCCAGGGCCCCCCCTACCAAAAATCAAAAAATGGCGCTGGGGTCCGTGTTCTGACCCCCAAATTTTGTAGGGGCTTTTCCCTTCCCTTTTTCACTAAACTAAAAATAAAAATTCCAGATAGGTTTTCCTTCGGACCCGGGGAAAGGGGCGGGAAGCCTTTTTTCGGGGTTCCTTCTGTCCTCTCTTCCCGAAAATTTGGCACCCAAAGACGTGGCCCCGTGGAAAACTCCCCATCACTGAAAAGAGATTGGGTTAAAAACTCTCAAATGCTTGCCGTCAGGGAAAAAACTCCCGGGCTTTAAATATCTCTTCTACCCAAATTTTTTTAATTTTCAATTGTTCCCCCCTATGGTTGCGGTCTTTTTAAATTTTTCATGACAGGGGGTTCGGTTCCACCCACAAAGCTCCACTCATTTATCCCGTAATACCTTAAACCCGATAAAAGGGTCCCTCGGAGTTTTTGGGGGAGGCTTGCAAAGGGCCCCTTGGCCCCGTTAAATGCGGATTTAAAAAATTTTTTTACCAAGGGTTTTGGGGAAAAAAGGTTTCCCCATTTATTTTCCTTTAAAATTTGGGGCATTTAAAAATCAGGTGGGATTTTTTCCCGTGTAAGCAAGGGGTGGAGACAACCCCCAGAAGGGGCGATCGGGTTGATTGATTAATGAATAGGAGAGGTGACCCTATGCTCTCCTTTTTTTTTGATGCCCAAAAAAGGTTTTGAAACGCCCTTTAAATGGGGCCTTTTTTGTTTCAAGTTGGGGAGCATTTGGGTTTGTGGTCCTTTTGTTAGCGCACTCCCAGGTTTTCTTCTCCCACCTTCTGACTATTAGACTCCCACATGCCAATTTGCCCAACCCCTTACAATACAAAATGGGGGCCCCCGGGAGAGTGCCTCTCTCCCCCTTGCTTTTGCACTTTTCAGTGGGAAACCCCTCCTTTCAGCAATTAGAGGCTTTATGATATTTTTGGGGCGTTTAAATAAAAGACCCCGCATTTTTAAAATCTCACTGTATGTAGAAAGATGTTCTTCTACACTAAAATAAAACCTTTTTGGTCTCCCTTCCCTAACCTGCAGGCCCTTTTAGTCAAATTTTTGGGGCTTTTCGGGGTGCAAAAAAAAATTTAAATTTGTCCAAAAAACGGAAAACGTGCCAGTGAATTTTTTCTGGGCGCTCTTGTCTCTGCTAAGGTAAAACCCCCTTTTAAATTTTCGAGGGGAAAGAAGTTTGAGATACTTGGGGGTATATTTTACGACAGTCATACCCTTTTCTTAAGCATAAATTTTCCCCGGGGCTTGGGCGGAGATAAAAACGACTATGGAAAGGGGGAACAAACCCGGCTCTTTCCCTTATTTGGGGCCCCATAGCAGAGATTTTTTAAACCCTTCTTTCCCCAAAACCCGATGTATCTTTTCGAGACCTTGGCCCGTTTTCCCGTTTCCCCAAATTTAAATTCTCCGGCCTTTTTTTACGTCAGATTGTTCCCCTTTGTCTGGGGTAATAAGAGACATGGATCCCCTGAGTATTTGTTGGGGGGGTAGGGGGGATGGGGGTTTTGGGTGTGCCCCGATATAACCCAAAAATTTCAAATGGGCCGCCAAATGCGAGCTATAACCTCCTTTGGGCCGCGTTTTTTTGCTTACCCCCGGGGGGATGGAGGGGAGAAGTTAAGGTTGGCCCCCTTTATCCCAACTCCCCATTGTGGGGGCCCCTAACCTTTAAAAAATTGAACATCCCCCCCTTTTTTTCACTCCGGTTTTTCACTTAGGGGACATTTGGGGGGGTTTTTACAAAAAATTGGGGTTGTGTTCTGATGCCCCCGCCAAAAGACCTCATTTATTTTCCATCCTTTATTTTTGGATGGTGAAACCAGGGAAAAGGGCTGAGACCCTGGTTTGACCGCTGGCTGTTTTGCCTTTTGGGAGGGCATGGTGGTATCGGAAAAACCCGGCTCTGAAAAACTTTTGAGGTTTTGCGGTCCGCCCCATGACTTGCCCCCCCTCAGGGCCACTCCTTCCTTCAGATTAGCATTTTTTTTTCTATTTTAAAAAACCAAATACAGGGGTCCCCCCCCAAACCTATTTTTAAAAAAATTTTTGTAGAGTAGGTTTTTTCGTTTTAAGGGGTTTGATACCCAAACAATATACAAATTACTTTTTCACCCCCCCCCAGGACTCCCTTTGATTAAATCTTACTTGGTAAAGGGGAGGAGTATCGGGGACCCCCCAATCTCCAGAGACACCTGGCAATTTAATAGGGAAAAACAGGCTGAACGATCGTCTTTTTGGCTCAAACTAAAGAAAAAACCAAATACAAGATCTTAATTTTTATTGGTATCATCCCCCTCCCCTACTGAAATAAGTTTTAAAAACCCAAAATTTCCCAAAAACTGTTTTTGGGAAACCTGGAAGTGTGGGACCCGGGAGGGGAAAAACTTTAAAAACAATATTCGGGGGACTGCGGTTAAAAAAGGGCCCAAATTTGGGCAGGTCGTCTCTGGTGCGGGGATTTTACATTTGGTTTTGGGTTTCCCCTCACAGGGGAAGCACCTTTCTTTTTTAATACCCCTTTTCCCCCCCTTAGGATGTAAAAAGGGTAGTTTTTTTTCTGTAGAAAGGGGACAGCCACCAAATTTTTGTTTCCCAAAAATTTTTTGGGAAGCAACCTCATTCCCCCAGCAGGATGTGTTTTCTCCCCCTTACAGGAAGTTAGGCGTTTTGGAATCCCTCACTGCCTTGTTCATAAAAATTGGCCCCTTTTTTGCCCAAACTTTAGGGAAAAACCTTTGGGTGTTTATTGGTTCTTAAAGGGATTTGTAAAATTATACTTTAGTTTGGGTTGGTTTTGGGGGGTTTTAGTTCGGGAAAGCCCCTCTGTCCTTATTTTTTCGAGTTTTCGTTGTCCCCCCCTGTCCTGTTAGTTGTTTATATGTTTAATTACTTTATTTGTCTAAAGGGTCGTCTTTTGATTTTATTTCTGAGTTTAAATTATGAGGGTTTTTCCCAGTATTTTAATTTCGGTTAGGGTTTTTACTGTTGGAATTTATATGGTTGTGGGGGTTTACACTGAAATTGTTATTTTTGTTGGTTAAATTTGCATCTTGTTTTATTACTTTTAAATAGCCCTGCGTTACTTTTGGTTATAACAAAATCTAAAAAAAAATTTAACAATTTTTAAAAAAAAAAAAAGAAAAAAAATTCATGGCGTCTTTTAACACCCCTTTTTTTGGGTTTTCCAACTGCCATGTTAATGGATCAGCACCCCACAATCTTGTGGCAGGGATGCTGATCTAAATGGTTAAGCAGGGATCAGAGGTTAATATCATACGTGCACAAAAAAATATTTTTTTAGATAGGGTGTGAATCATACAGTTATGTATATTGTATATACAGTTATATAAAACACCAACATGAATCCTCTGTGTATATGTGCAGCTTTATACATCAGATCATTGTGAGAGAAATTTGAATGGTTACTCTCTTAAAATATTGTATCCCCAAACCTCAGACCACTCACAATATCATCTGCCCGAAAAAAAGATTTTTTTCTGAGCGAGGCTTTTGTCCCGGGAAAGTTTTACAAAGATAAAAAAAACTTTTTTAATGTGTTATTTGGGAATGGTTGGTTTTGGGTTTTTGGCTTTGGGGTTTTTTAAAATTTTATCTTTTTTCCCATCTTTTAAAAACCCCCGTTGGGAAAATGAATGCTTCTGGCTTTCTCTTGCAATCTTTCCATCTTCAGAAAAGAACAAGTCCTTTGTCCTTACCCCAACTTTCTTTTTTAATTTCTTGCATTGGAGCCTCTCTTTTCTTTACCTGGTGCCCCCTCCCTGTTTCTTGAGGCATTTGGGGTTTGGGAAATAGGAAGTAGTTTGTTGGCGGGTTACCTTTGAGACCTTGGGGTTTTTTTTTTTAACCCAACCCCTACAATATCTCCCTGTTGTCTGAATCACTTAAGTTCCTTCTGATTGTTTTGGGCCCGGGGTTTTTTCGTTAATATCCCCCAGGGGGAAAATTTTTTTGATGTTTCCCCCCAGCTTGCTTTATCTGCTCTCTTGTGTTCCCAAGGCTGTAGCTTCTAAGTTGGTGAAATAATTGGGCATAAAAGTTGGAAGACACAAAGGATATTTTTATAATTTGAAAAAACCCCACTTTTTGATCCCCTAAAAAATTGCGAAAGAAGGCAAATTCATGTGGGTTTCATCTGCCCCTTTTTTTTCCCTTTTAGCAAGGTTTTACCCTCTCCAAAAGTGATCAGCTTCTCAAAATGTCTTTATCCCTTTACACTTTAAATAAAAAGTACAATCTGCCCAAGTTGTTGAGACAAGGGATTGATGAATCAAAGACTCGCCCCTATATTTTGATGTGGACCTGGAATCTAATGTAGCTGTAGCTTGGAACCACACTTACTAAATTTGTAACCCTTCCTAGGGAAATCCAAAATAACCTATTATTTTGGGCACAAAAATTTTTGGCTTTTGAGTGCGGGTTTTTTTCTCCTTCTTATTAATTAAAATATTTTTTTTTATGGGGGGGAAATCAGAAAATTTTTCGGGTTTTCAGTTGGGGAGAGATAGAGGCTTTCTCAGGGGAAAAAACCTTGGCCCCAAAACATTGTTCTTACGCTTTCGATGTTTGGTTGACTCTTCCCCCAAAGAAACAAAATAGGTTTTTCAAAAAGGGGACAGTCTTGGAGTCTTCGCCAGATGGGAAAAACAAATTCCTCACAGTAATTTTTCCCAAAAAAAACCTGAAAATTAAATTTTTGTTGGGGGAAAAGGGAAAATTGGCAGTATTCTCATTTTAGGCTGATTAATTTGTTATGGATATATCCCCATATCCTAATAACCCAAATCGCTTTTTAAAAATGTCCATTTTGTGTGTTTAGGGGCCCAAAATCAACCTATATTTGGGGATAAAAAATGGCCCTTAAACGGTTAAACACTGTTGCCTTGCAGTCCTGGTTTCAAATTTCACCAAAGACAAGATCTGAAAGGAGTTTGTATGTTCTCCCCTTGTTTGTTTTGGGGGTTTTTTTCCCGTTTCCAAAAAAAATACAGAAATTGGGGAAATTTTGATTGTTAGCTTTGTGGACACCGGGGGGCCAGTCTGAATAATGGGCACTCCCTTTTTGCGTTGGGGGAATTTTAAAAAGGCCTATATAAAAACATTTTTTTTAAATTGACTACTCACCTTATTATACTTAAATTGGGTGTGAAAATTGGGTTTGATTCTCAGTTGCTATTGGTTCAATGTTTACTTCTCCACACTATACATGCCCCTTTGTTACATATTGTTTTATCGTGAGAAAAATACTGCTTACTTCATGTCAGCTTCAACCTTCTGTTCCTTCTGCTGCTGAAGTAATAATTCCGGTCAAATACTATCTTAAAAATGGGGCAGGTAGGGAAAATTTAAGGGGGCCAAAAAAGACTCAAAAATGTGTTTTTAAGAAGTGAAAGCCTTTTATTTGTCAGAAATCAAACAGCTAATGTTACCCTTTCAATACACAGAGTGGAAAAAAAGGGCTTCTAGCCTAACTTTAGTTTTTTGTGACTCTTCTCTTTCTCCCGGGTTTGGAAATTTTATCCTTTTTACTTTTTTTTTCAAAATCCTTTTTGTTTCCCCCTTTTCAAAAAAAAGGGGAAAGGGTTTTTTCTTTAAAGACTGAAAACCCCCTTTCTGTTGGACATACCCCTTTAACCCGGCTTCTAGCCCAGCACTTTAGAAAATTTTGTGGCCCCTTCTTCTTCTCCTGGTTAGAGATATCTCATCCCTCTTTTACTTTGTTTTTCAAAATCTTTATGTGCCCTTTACAAACAAAGGAAGGTGTTTTTGCTCATGACTGAAAACCCTTGCTGTGTGGACATACCCTTAGGGCTTGTCCCCATGGCACCGATTATCTGTCTGTATTTTAGACGGTTAGTGGTTTTACAAACCTTCTGAAAACTGACAGGCAACGCTTCCGATAGACTTCAATAGAAAATCCGTACAGCAGTCCCCACTACACAGATTTTCCACCGTACGGTTTTTTACAGCACCGGCGGTCCGAAAAACGTAGAACATGTTCATTCTTCTGCCCGGTTTTCAGATGGAACATGAATATGTGGGTGCAAAGGGGGAGTGATTGACTCCGCAAACCATGGACAAAAGCCGCCCCCCTGCGTGCCAAAAACAGACCAAATACTGGTCTTGAAATCCGACCGGTATTTGGCCCTTGTCGTGTAAATGCGGCCTTACATTTACACAATGCCACAGTGGGGAATGCTGCATGGATTTTTTATAGAAGTCTATGGGAAAGCATTGTCTGTCGGTTTTCAGACGTTTTGTAAAACTGCAAACCGTGTGAAAACCGACCGATAACCTGTGCCGTGGGGACAAGCCCTTAGACTTTTGCCTCAAAGGTTTTTCTAAATTTGACCTTCTTCTTATGACACAATCTTGGTTCTGTCACTTATTTTGTGTATTATTACATTTTCTGTATATTGTGTTTTTAAAAAAAACCAAAATAAAATATTTGTTAAAAAATCAACTGATATGTACATGTGACATATAAAGGCGTTGTTTTGACACTTCTCTTTCAAATTCTTTCAACTTTGTGTATGAGCCATGCTAAGACTCTAAGCATTAAAATTGTGTAAAGTGTTATCCCAATAACCCAAAGCCTGAAAAAAATACAGCTCTCAATTAATTCTCTAATTGAAGATCAGAGAAAAACCTAACTGATAGAATATATTTACATAGTTACTCTGCAAAGGCTTTGTTGACATTTTGGGCGACATGTCGCAAAAGTGGTGACTGCACGTCCGTTTTTCGGCGCATTAAAACAGTGTAGAGTGTGCCTGAAAGTATGACCCTTAACAAAAATCAGGCGTCTGGTATACCTTGCATTTTAACATTAATGAGCCTTTTTGGGCACATTACAAAATCTAGGCGCATATCATATCGTCACTAGGATATTTGATACGCCTTTTTAGGTGCATTTAAGTTGTCGTGCCGGGCATATAATGCACATAGTTTTGGTCTATTACAGTTCATTTAACTAGAGAATAGGGTGTCAACAGATTTTTTTGGTACAAAATACACCAAGAAACGGCACATTCGTATTACAAGATGTCGCCCTTTGCTTTTATACTTGAGGTATATGTCAGCAGTATTCTCTAACTCATTCCCTGGACATGTCTATAGGCCCCCATGCACCAAGGGCAACATGTTGTTATACAAATGTGCCTTTTTTTGTGTATTTTGCTCCAAAAAAAACTATTGACGCCCTATTCTCTAATTAATTGAACTGTAATAGACCAAAACCAGGTGCATTATACGCGAGGCACCACACATATAAAGTTCGGGCAGAGGTACCCTGGTGGAATCCATGGCCAGTCTGTACTGTAAGGGTTCGGTGGATTCGCTGGACCACCGCAAGCGATGATAGTTTAGCCACGCCAGGGAACAGAGTCTAAGTCCCCCCTTTTTACCAGAGCCCGCAAAAAGCGGGTGGGTTTGGCTTGGGGTGGGGGGACAGATTGTTCCCCCGACGTGACTTGCTTGCGGGGGGCCCGGGGGGTACGCATGGTACAAAATTTTTATGGGGCATGTCAGGGAGAGGCAGGAGGTAGGGCAGGGGCAGGGTTGTGGGTCGGGAGACAGGCAGAGGAAAAGGGCAGGCGGAAACGGGAAGGTCAGGAAGTAAGCAGGCGGACGGTAAAAGGGGAAACCAATATGGTATTTGAACTACTAAAAAAAGGTTTACGCACACCAACGATGGAAAGGGGGTTTTGGGGGCGTTTCCTTAATGGACCAGCCCCGGGCAATAGCTTAAATGGGAACGGCCCTTTAAAATCCAGACCGCGTCTGCGCGGGTTAGGAAAGGGGGCCGCCCGGGGGCCAGGACGGACCGCCGGCATTCACAGGGGTGGCAAGGAAGGGGCGGGCCCGGAGACGGGTGGGGGGAGCCAGGCCCCTGCCCCGGTCCCCTGGGGGGGGGGGGGAGAGGCGGCCCCCGCGACCCCGTGACAGTAAAACCCCCCCTTGGGGTTTTCCCTTTTTTTGGGGAAAAGGTTGGCCCAGGTTCCGGAAGCTCCCCCGGCCCAAACCCCTTCCAGTCAATAAGAAGAACCGTTCCCCCGTCTTCTCCGCCAGACCTCTTGACTCAAAGATGTTACAGAGTTGGCCCGGGAGAAGCGTTTCAGCCCCAAAGGGGTTTGAGAAGAGAGACAGGAAGGCTTTTGGGAACGTAGAGGGGAGGCAAGCGGGTTGTGGATACTGGGTTAAGTCCGGAGGCCCAAAAAAGGGACCGAAATACTTAGGCCCAAACTTGTAGTGGGCACTTAAAGCGGAGTACTTGGGCCCGTACCCAAAAACCCTATCACCCGGCTTAATATGGCGGAGGTCTTCAGTACCGTGGCCTGGACTTTGGGCGAGTAGAGGCCGTAAAAGGGCAGTCGGTGACTTGCCAGAGGACTTGAGTCCCCTTTTGGGCATTACGACGGGACGTACACGGGAAAAGGGAGAGGGGAGAGGTGGGCGGGGGTGTAGCCCCAAAAACAGAAAAAAAGGGGGGTCCCGTGGACTAGAGTTAAAGGGAATTTTAGGAAAATTCCGTTCAGGGGGGGAGGTCAAAGTTTTTGACGGGGGACACAAAATGTCGCGAAAAGGGATAAAAATTTTGGTTTCCCCCCTCCCCCGCCGTTGGTTTGGGGATGATATCGACGAGAAGTCCCGCGAAAACCCCAAACGAGCACATTGGGATCCAGAAATTTTGACACAAAACTGGACCCCCCTGTCGAGATGATATGCAAAAGGAGCCCTGTAGTCGAAAATTGTGGGGAAAAAGGCTGGGCCCCGCTGGGGAGGGATGGCAACCCGGGCAGAGGAACAAAGTGAGCCATCTTAGAAAATCGTCGACCCCTACCCAGATGACCGGGTTTCCGGGAGGGGGGGGAGGGGCATAAAAAATCCATCGAAAATTGGGGCCAAGGTTTCTGGCACCGGAAAGCGCGGGGCAGACCCGCGGTCTGAGCGGGGGACTTTGTTAGGGCACAGGAGGACAGGCCAGGACAAAGTCTCTAAAAAATCCGAGCCGAGGTGGGGCCCCCAATAATAAGGGAGATTTTGTTGCGAGATTATGGATCCAGGGTGCCCGGCAGTTCGCAGGATTCCCCACTTCAGGATACGAGGCCGACGCAGGAAAACATAGGGCTTTTCCCGGGGGGCAGATGTTGAAGGTCCAAGGGGGTGCCGTGGGTCGCTCAGGAGGGATTTAAAGCTGCGAGCGGCTCCGCCCCACCCTGTCAGAGGTCTAGGAGGGCGTCTGCTCTGATGTTCAGTGGCCGAAAATGAAGAAGAAAATCAAACCTGGCGAAAAGAGGGGACCTCTAGCTTGTGAGGGGTTTAGTGTTTGGGGAGACTGCAGGTTTTAGAAAATTTTTGTGGTGAATATATCGAGGGGGGGCGAGCTCCCCTCCCGCAAAATGCCCCCATTCTTCTAGGGAACTTGAAACCCGAATTCACGACACCGTTGTAAATTTTTTTCGGCCGGGGTGAAAGTTTTGGAGAAGAAAAACCGCAAGTAGAGTTTTCCAGGGGGACTTCTGAAAGGGGAAAGCACCCGGCCCACCGGGAGGCCTCCACCTCAAGGATAAAAGGGGGTGCGGGGCCCCGGGGAGACAGAACTGGAGCAGAGCGAATGCTGATTTGAGGCGATCAAACGTTCTTGGCCCCGGGTGGCCCCGTTTGGGGTTGACATTTTTCTTCGAAGGGCCCCCAGCGGGGCCCGACGTGGAAAAAAGAGGGGGTGAAATTTTCTGTAATAAATTTGCGAACCCAAAAAACGTTGGATGGAGGGGGGGGGCCCACAGGTCGTTTGCCATTGAAAGGAAAAAAAAGACAATTTTGAGGGATCCTTTTGGGGGCCCCTGACCCAAAGGACGATGAAAAAACCCAAAAAGGGCAAGGGAGGTGCGTTCAAAAGGGAATTTCTCCATTTTTGCATAAAATCTGGGGGGGGGGTTTTTTCACGGAGATTTTTTTGAGTACCGGCGGCCATGGGGCGGTGATTTTTCCGGGTTTGGGGAAAAGATTAAGATATCATAAAGTTTGACAAATTCACGAAAGGTGAGGGGGGTTGGGAAAGATTTTTTTGGACAAAATTTTCTGTAACCCGCCGGGGCGTTGCAGGGGAGGGAATGGCAGGGCCGAGAAAATCAAAAAAGGGGCCATTTGGGGTTTAAGCTGTTTTTCCACTCGTCTCATTCACGAAAAAGAATCAGGTTTTTAAGCCCCCCGTAGATCCGGGTTGGAAAAATTTTCGCCAGCAGGCGACGAAAAAGGCTCCGAGACAGAGGCAGGGGGTTTCGATTCTTAATAAAAAATTTTTTTAAGCCCCCGGATAATCGTTTACGGGGCGGGAAAACCCGTCTTTTTTTTTCTACAAAGAAAAACCAAAGGACTGGTTTGAACCCCTTTTCGGAGGTTATCTGGTTTTTACTGGGCATAGCCTTTTTTTGGGGGGAGGAGAGAGGTTAAAATTCTACCTCGAGGGGAGTAGCCCGGGGGAGAGGTCAAGGGGACAATCGAACGGCCGGGGCGGGGGCGGGAGTTTGGGCCTGTTTTTCGGAAAAAAACTTCGGAAAGGTCCTGGTACGGATTTTGGGGAAAAGAACCCGAAGAGGCTTATTTTAGACTTGACGAAAGGGGCCCGTAGGCGGGGGTTAAGGGGGGGGGGGGGGAATTTTTTTAAAAACCCCCCCCCGGGAAAGGGCAAAATGGGTGGCCGAGGTGCCCCACGGATGATTTTAAACCGTTTTTCAGTAAAGGGTTTCGGAAAAGGGAGTTGTTCCCAGGGAAAAGGCCCAGGAGGATTTCCGAAGGGGAGTGAGGAGTACATGCGGGGTTTAAATTTGTCTTCCTTGGGTTGGGCGCCATCTGCAACGTGGGGGAGCAGTGCGAAACCGGGAAACACCCGTCCTTTGGGCCCCTTTCCCCGCTCAAAGGAGATTGGAAACATGGGTCGTTCGGGGGGTCACCGGGAGAGGGAAAACGGGGGAACCCGGGCTTGGTGATAAAATTTCCCCGGGGACCCCGAATCCAAAAAGGCGGTGGGGGGGGAAAGGGTCCGGTGGGCCCGAAATTCCCAGGTACGGGAGTGGTCAGACGGGGAGGGGGCCGCACGGGACACCTAGGGATGCGTCTCCGGGCGGCCCTAGGGTGGGGGGGATTTTCCCCGGGGAACTTTCCGGGCCCGTCCCCGATGAAGGGGGCCAAAACCCGACAATAAAAAGTTTGCTCCCCTCAAACGACGTTGGGGGGGAGCGTTCAATTGGGGTAGATTGGGGCTTTTTCCGGAACCTTTGCATGGGTTCATTCAGGAAAAAAATTGGTGGGGAAGTGGGGGGGTCTTTGGAAATTTTACGGGAGCCAGCGAGGTAGCCGGCGTGGTCGAGGGCCCTTTCCCGTTGGGGAGGCGGGGTTTCCTTTTGGGTCTCTCGCCCAAAGGGGTTTTCGATTCGGGTGGCCAAGCAAATCAGTTTGTCCAGGGGAAGTGGCAGATCTGGCCTGCTAGAAACCTTTAATGCCCCCCGAGAGGTTGTTTAAAAATTTTCCCCACCCAACGCCTAATTTTTCCCAAATTCTGGGTTCTGAGGCGAGGGAAAGGAAAAATTGCCCGGAGTAGTGCCCCACCAGGGGAAATTGCCCTGACGGGACGCAGCAGGGCTGGGGAAAAAAGCGAGGAGGTGGGGCCCCGGGGCCCTCAAAGGGACTGTGGGAACCCCTGGAGGAAGGTTTGGCAAAATTAGCCGTCAGCGGATCCCCTCGGCCCCCATAAGGAGTTGGCCCCGGCCAGAGCTTCCCCCGTTGGAGGCAATTATGACGCCCCTTACCCCCCGCTAAAGTAGGGAATTGATCCCCCAAAAATCCAAGGTGGATGGAGCTTTTTACATAAAGCCTCTGCATTTTTTTGGGGCCCCCATCTAGCGGAAGAGGGGAGGGCAGGTGCAGAAAAGGGTTTCCCGGGTTTGCGGGAAAAAGGGTTGGCCAGGAGCTGCGGGGAAAAAATTTTGCGGAGTAGGGGAAAAGCACCCGCGGCGGGGGGCAGTTGACCCAAAAGGTTCGGGCATAGGGCCCGCGAGCGGGGTCTATACGCTGGCTCGGGCCTGAGGGGATGGCCGGGTGCGCCCCGGAGTTCGGGCAAGGGGAAAACCCTGGGGGAAATTTCCAGGGGCCCCAGTTGAAACTTTTGGGGGTTTTTCGGTGGTTGTTGGAAACCCGCAAAGCGATGATTGTTTACCCACGCCAGGGAACAGGTCTAACTAGCCCCGGTTTTCACCAGGGGCCCCGCAAAGCGGGATGGATTGCTGCGGCTTTGAGGCTCCCGGGTCGTTACCCCGGGACGTGACTTGCTTACGGGGGGCACCCGGGGGAAATTGCGTTTAAAAAAATTTTGAAATCCGGAAAGGCGTAGTGGGGAAAAACGGGCCCAGGAGGTCAGGGAGGGGGCAGGGGGTTCGTGGTCGAGCCCCGGCAGACGGTCGGGGGCTGGGGGGCCAAAACAGGAAAGGGTGGAACGTAAGCGGGCGGACTGGTACAGGGGAAACCCCCCAAAATTTTGGATACTAGAACTCACAAAACAAGACGTAACGCCACCCTAAAGATGGCAAGGAGTGTTGGGGTTGTATTCCTTATATAAGCCCCGGGGGCTCCCGGAAAATAGACCAATTACGGGGGACACGGGGCCCTTTAAACCCGGACCGGGTGTCGCACAACCTCGGGAAAAACGGGCCCAAGCGCGCGGGGACGGGAAACGGACCGGCTCGGCGTTTTCCGGGTGCGTGGCGAGGTAAGGGAGCCGGCCCCCGGCAAGAGGGGAATGATCGCGGGCAGCCCCCGGGGGCACCCGGGCCGGACCCCTGGGGGCAGGGGGGGGGGCCCGGGGGGAGCGGCGGTGCCCGCGACCCAAAATGAAAAAGGTAAAACCAAAAACCCTGTTTTTTGAAAAGGGGTTCTTTATTTCAGGGGGACTTTTCACTTTTTAAATGCGCCCCCAAAAACGGAGGGGGGGTCCCCATTTTGGGGGAAACATGTCCCCCCGGGTGTTTATTTAAAAATAGTAAACATTTGTAAATGAGTAGAAATTGGGTTTTATATCCCTTTTAAAAATTAGAGAGACACGGCCAAAAAAGGATTTTACATTTACGCAAAAACTTTCATTGGAACAAACATATAGCTCCAAAATGGGGCAAAAAAAAATTTTCCCAAATACTTTTTTCACTCAACTTGGGAAATACCATTAAAAAAAAGAAAATGTTAGGGTCAATTTTTAAATTTGTAAAATTAACTAACAAGAATTATAAAATGGAGATAGCTATTTCCCCTTTAAATCCGCTAAGGGTGGGTCCCCGGCATCTTTTGTTTCCTTTGGTTCCCTTCGGATGGGCACGTCACTGGTGTATTTTGGGCCCTTTTTTGGTTTGCAGTGATAAAAGCCCCCAAATATACACCCCACTGTTCGGAAGTAAAATTTTTCCCAAACGGGGATGAAAGAGAGGCACAAAATTTAACAGTGTAAAATTCTCGTGGGAGGAAAAAAACACCATAAACAAAAGGGCCCAGAAAAACCTGGTGGGGGAAACGAGAAGCAGAGAAATTGAGAATAGTTTATTTTTTTTTTGGGGGAGCCCCAAAGGACCTTCCTATTAAGTTTTGTTCTAAAAGGGGAACAACCTTTAAGAGGTCTTTTGGGGGCCCAAGGCCCTTACCCGTTTTTGGGCAAAGGGGAAACGTCACAATCTCAGGCGGGTTTTGGTTTATTTTTTTAGGGAAAAGTCTTTGGTTTTGGGATCCCATATTTTGGGAATTTAAAAAAATTTTTTTTACTCAAAAACTTTGACATAATTCAAAACCCTTTAAAAAAAGCTAATAAAAAACCCATGCACGATCAAAAAAAATGCAAGAGCACTGACACAATTATATAAGAAATATGAAAAATATCTGATTGTCAGTATAAACAAAAAAATTTAAATCCCCTTTTTATCACCCAAATCAGATGTCCATATTTTTTTCACTGCTAAAATGATTGTTTACTCCAATGCAGTTTAGCCAGTTACTTTGAGAAGTTTAAGGGGTTTGAATAGTACAGGCCTGTTTCTCCTCTTTCAAAAGGGACAGAGTTCCCCTTTAAAAATTTGATAGACTGTTCCCTTAAAAAAACATTGTCGGTGTCTTGGGCCTATTCACACTGTGCCTTTCACATCCCATTGGCACAATGTCAAGGGTTTTGTAGATTATTGTAAAAAGAAAAGCTTGCAACTCTCCGATAAACCATGAGCCATATTTAGTGGCGTCTTTTTAAAGTCCGTTCTTCGTTAAAACTAGGCTAATTATTGACATAGTTTGCACCAAATTATGACTGTTTGCGAGGTTACGTTTGTCACAACAAACATCACTGAAATTTACATTCACACTGACTAAAATGACAATACTTTTTCTGAATCAGGATCTTTGGGATACATTTTGTTTTGTTTTTTTTACTTTGGGTTAGATCTTTAAAATTTATAAGTGAAAACCAACTTGAAACCCCTTTTTTTTTAAGGGAAACTTTTTTAAAAACCGGTTTGCAAAAGGTCCAGGGTGTTTTCCAACCCAGTAAAAAAAAAAAAATTTCTGTTTTGGACGGGGGTGGGGATATTCTGGGGGTAGGTTTAAAAATTGTAGTTAAACGGGGGAAAAAACAAAAAACAGAGCGGGGGGCCCAAAAAACTTTTTTTTTTTAAAAAAGAAGGGGGAGTGGGCCCATAGGAGGCCCGCATTTAAGTAGGGTTAGGTTTGGGAGCAGCTATTAGCAAATAGGCTTTAAATATACTCTGGGGAAATTGTTAGCAAGATGTTTTCCTATAAGAAACAAGTATAGGCGATTAAAACTAAATCCAACATGGTTTCTACCTTCTGTTAAAAGCGCAATAATAAAAAGGGGCATTTAAAAAATATAAGTCAGAGGGGTCAGCATTAATATAATCCGAGGGGTCAGCATCAGCCTTTGAAAATTACAGAGAGCTTAAAGGAGTTGTCTCATTACAAGCTTTCAGCCTACCTCAGATTGCCTGGCAGTTGAATTCAGGGGCGTGCTTCTTGTCTGCCTCTTCTCCTCCCTCTTCCCCCCTCCCCTCAGCACACAGAAAGCTCTCCTCCTTAACTTCTATACAGCAGGGGGAGGGGCGAGGGGGTTTGCTGCCAGAGTTAACCCTGTGTGTGCCTGCCTAGGTCTGCTGCAGGCTGCTAAATCAGCTGTATTAGGGCTGATCTATGAGTGTGGAGAGGTCTGTGAAGCTGTGATTGCTAATAGCAGAGCAGAGGGAATGCATGTGTTCCTATACCCCCTGCTGTAGCATACAAATCTTCACATCTCCAGCAACAACAAACCCTATCAGAACAGACGCAGGGCAGCTGGGAAGTGTTACTATACTCAGGATGTGTTACTAGTACAGCAGAGCATGAAGCATTCACATGCCCCCTGATCTGTTCTATTAGTATAGTCACAGCTCCACAGACACATCATGATTATAGTAACACACAGGGTCACTGCTGTCACATCTATTGATCAGCTTCACCTCTGCTCTCCTCAGTCTGTGTAGAGAGCAGGAGGAAGCAGGCACACACAGGGTTAATCCAGGCAGCACAGACACAGAAGCCAGAGCCTTCCCCCTCCCTCCACTACAGAAGCATTCTGTGCGGGAGGGGCTCTGTGCTCTGACCTGTATTCTGAAGGTGATGAGTCATCAGACCTGACATAGAGATTTGAGAAGCTGATGTACTACTACTAACAGGGATAGCTCAAAATCAGTAGGACATTTGTAATGAACATATATTGCAAAGCTGCTTATTTTTTAAAGATCTTTTAATTAAAACCCAATCATTGTAGCGAGACAACCCCTTTAATAAAATTTACAAAAAAGTGATAAAATCAGCTAAACTACAAAATGAATGGTAGGTGGCCAAGGATAGCAAGACAAACCAACAGTCAGATCACAGATATACAAATGAGGAGACTGCAGCTGATGGGGTGGTGTCAGTGCTGAAGTGGGCGGGCACAGTGCAGATGTAGGTGGTGCCAGCACTAATAGGGGAGGTGCTAGAGTTGATGGGGGCAGGCCCAGCGCACAGATAGGAGGTGCCAGTACTGTTACCAGATCTATGTAAATATATATAATAGATTGGCTGAGTGTAGAAATTGTCCAAGCCAAGTTAAATAAACTGAATGTGAACAAGTCTCCAGGCCCAGATGGATTACACACAAGAATTCTTAACTGCTTAAGGGCCTTTGTTTTTTTTGGTTGGCACATTCGTTTTTTTTCCTCCTCACGTTCCCAGAGCCATAACTTTTTTATTTTTCCACCTACATAGACATATGGGGGCTTTTATTTTGTGGGACAAGATATACTTTCTAATGTTGTTTTTCAACGTACCATAGAATATACTTGGAAACCGCAAATTCGAAGTGGGGCAAAATGTGAAAAAATAACATACTTGTGCCATGTTTGCAGGTGTCTTTTTTAACCATGTTAACCAATCGGGAGCCCACGATTTTGCCGCTGGCACCCTGATCGAAGTGAAGAACTGGGGTTAAACAGCACGGGATTGCGCCGGCTCCGGTGGGTGTTAACTGCAATTAGCAGCTAGCACCTGTCAACTATGTAGCGGGATCGCGCTGTGATCCTACTACAAAGCCCCTTACCGGAATTAGGACGTACGCATATATCCAATGTTAAGGGGTTAAAGAGCTCAGCTTGGTTATCGGTGTGTCCCTGTGCATTATATTTAGAGATTCTCTGGTAACTGGTATAGTTCCAGGAGACTGGTGCAAGGCAAATGTGGTTCCCATCTTCAAAAAAGGCACCAAGTCTTGCCCAGGTTATTATAGACTAGTAAGTTTGACATCCATTGTGGGAAAACTGTTTGAGGGGCTCATAAGGGGCGATATACAGGAATATGTGACACATAACATTATAAGTGATTGCTAGCATGGTTTTACTAAGGACAGAAGTTGTCAGACCAACCTGATCTGCTTTTATGAAGAGGTGATTGTTATAGTCTGGATAGCAAGGCAGCTGTGGATATCATGTTTTTAGACTTTGCAAAGGCATTTGACACTGTCCCTCATAAGCATCTATTGGGTGCATTAAATTCTATTTGGTTAGAAATAACAGTGTAAAATTGGATTAAAAAAGAGTGGTGGTAAATGATTCCTACCCTGAATGGTCCCTGGTTATAAGGGGTGACCCCCAAGGCTCAGTAATGGATCCTCTATTATTCAATGTATTTATTAATGATATAGTGGATGGGATTAATAGCACTGTTTTCATTTTTGCAGATGACACCAAGCTCTGTAGTGTAGTGCAATCTATGGAAGATGTTCATAAATTGCAAGCAGACCTGGACACACTGAGTGTTTGGGCAGCCACTTGGCAATAAGGTTCAGTGTGGATAAATGTAAAGTTCTGCATCCTGGTACTAATAATCTGCAGGCATCATATGTCCTAGGGGGTGAAAACTGTGAGAATCACTAGTTGCGAAGGGTGTGGGTGACTTGTAGATCATAGATTAAAGAACAGCATGCAATGTCAATCAGCTGCCTTTAAGACCAGCAGGATATTGGCGAGTACTAGAATTAAAGAAGGCATGGACTGGTGGGACAGGGATGTAATATTACTGCTATATCAAGCATTGGTGCACCCTCACTTGGAATATACTGTTCAGTTCTGGGCTCCAGTTTATAGAAAGGATGTAATGGAGCAAGAGATAGTGCAAAGATGAGCAACCAAACTAATAATGGGAATGGAGCATCTTAGTTAAGGTGAAAGGTTAAAAGACGGACCCTAAAAGAAGTATAGAGAAAAGCTATTTCATGTAAAGCCCTCACAAAAGACAAGAGGACATTCCCCTCATCTGGAGAAAAATTATGCAACCTCCAGAGGAGAAAATGCTTCTTCCCTTTGAGAACTGTAAATCTGTGAAATAGCCACCTGAGGAGCGGTCACAGCAGGAACAGGTGAGGGTTTCAATAAAGGCTTAGATAACCACTTACTACTAAATAATATTCATAAATATGAAGCCATATAAAATTCTAGATCGAGTCTGATGGCAACTCTGGGAACAGAGTGAAGTGAAGTCTTCCTTAGAGCATTTTGGTTCTTGCCTTGTGAATTTCAGGGACTTCGTAAGTGGGGGAAGCAGGGCTTGAGAGGCTCCTTGTCAACCTCCCTTCGTCCACCTTTTCCCCACTCTTGGTTGAACGAGATGGACATATGTCTTTTTTCAACCATACTAACTAGGTAACTATGTAACTGTTTCCAAGAAGAACGTTGTATGTTAAAACTATGAGTTACAGTATATGTTATATACTATAACTGTATGGAAAACTGGTTATTGGTCCCAAACCCCCATAATATTTACTATTTTGCCATAGGCAAACTTAAACTCAGTTCTCTATCTGTAAAACACTAAAACGTAACTTTTATTATGTATAACACTAAACCGCTATACACACTATTTAAAAACCTGATTTCCAACCTCACCATTTAACCCTTTCTACTTCTGAAAGAAGGAATAGCTCCTTTTCTATTATCAAGTCTGGTGGGACACCACCTATTAACAGGAAAGCCTTATATATACAACAGTTTACTAGCTCCAGTAAGGGATCCCAAGCCTTCCACTTGGGCAGTCGTCCCTAATCTCATGGACACAAAACAAATATGGCCCCCTTGTGACACCGTATCCAGCAGGTGACACTTGTAGACAGAGGTGAGAAATCACAATTTAAAACGTCATGCCTGACCTCCCCAACATGTTTCACAAGCTAACCTGGCTTCATCAGGGGTTAGAGGTCCGGTTCTCTTGCGAGATTCCCATTTTTTTGGAGACTATGAAACCCCCATAATGTCACCCAACATAAGACAACATGATTAACCCCTTAATGGACGTTCCTGTACATCATGGTGCATGATCGCTGCTGGAGTCCGGCGGTGACTGACAGCCGCGCTCCTGCAGTTGCCAATTAAACCTTTAGCTACCACGATCAATAGCGATTGCAGCAGCTAAGAAGTTTGACAGAGGGAGGGAGCTCCCCCTGTCCTTTATCGGAAACCCCAAAACATGGTCTCTGGGTTTCAATAGTTGTCATGACAACCAGGGTCACACAGTCGTCTCTGGGTCCTGTAAGGCCTCAATGTGGAGCCTGACAGGATGAATGACAGTTAGCATAATACAGTGGCACATATCATTCATCCTGACATGCTGCAATGTATTATATGAGCAGTCTTACCATCACTGAGAATTGTCCCAGAGTGGGACAACTGGAAGAAATAAATAAATTAAATTCTCAGCTTTACCAAGGGCGGCAAAACGTAGTCTTATGTTAAGGGACACTACTGGAGCCCGGGAGGCATATAGAACAATGTTCACCCTTCCTTACCAATCTAGTAAATACCTCTCGCCTTGGGGCCATCCAGAGTTCACAGCAGGTTTAGATAATGCCCACTTCCATGGTTGTCGAGAAAAAGGTGTCCTCTTAGCTTCCCATCTTCTCGAGCGAACCTGCCTTACTCATTTACAGACTTCTGCTCCAAATATGTGATGGCTTTCTGTAAGTCTAAAATTAATAACCCAGCTGAGATATTCACGCCTAATGGTTTTGATGAGGTCCTAGGTCCTAATTCCTCTCGCCACTCGCTATCTATTTTATATTCAGGTCTTAGGAATTGCTCGGGTGATAAGACATCCCCTAAGGTGTTCACCAAATGAGAAAAAGTTTTCCCCAATCATGACATCACCCAGAAGATTCTAAGTGGCTGGCTTGTTATACGCAAACATATTCTTAATGAAAAATGGAGGTATACCTATTTCCGTCTAGCTCATTTGGCCATTTTTGGGTTTAACATCCCACCCTACCCAGCTGCTCCTAACCGCCTGATATGTCCCAAATACAACACTCCTTTCACTGGCTTCTACCATAGTATGTGGTCTTGCTCTGCTACTAAATTGTTCTGGTAAAAACTGGTTGACCTAGATAAGTCTAAATTATCGACCAATTTATCATTTAACCCCTCACAGATCCTATTTCACAATCTGACACAACACAATACCAATCAGTCAGTGGGTCATATATTCCTGTTATCAGCCAAGAGATGCCTTTTGTCGAAGTGGCTAAATACCTCATCACCATCCTGCCAAGATGTTATCCTTTTGGTGAAACATTTTCTAGACATGGATAAAATTTAAATTATTAGAACAAAAGAAACCCAAACAGCTCAATTCTTTAAAAAAATGGGAAAACTTTATTTGACAATTCTAAACAAAAGCAGAGATAGGACAGATTATGAAACCCTTTCTATTGACCTCTTGTCATCTTCCCTCCCGGCTAGCTGAGAACCTGGGCCGCCTTGAGATCTACCTCTGATTCTCATTCCTCTGCTTAATACCTCATGCATTGGGATACTCCATTATATATGTTGATCCTCGGCAGTCGTGTGGCATCCTAATTCTATCCATACCCAAATTCATATTCATACTTAGCTCTGCGGCCGTGGCTTTGACGGCCTTATAACATGTAGTGATCTCTGTTTACAGTTGTCTTCTGACGCACTATACTATAGTACTATGTGAACCTGGAACTTTAGTTTGTGTTTAAAGTTTGTTTGCTTTATTATAATTTATTTTATTTATTCTTATTTATATACAAGATGAATATTTTGGATTCCAGACTCAGACCCTCTTTTATTTTATTAGATTCTACATGACATGACTACAACAACTTTGATTTGTGACTTGTATAATTGTTCCTACCTCAAGTTATGTATCTTACTCTCTAATATCCAAAGCGTCATGTGAATGTATATGCTTACTTCCTTAAATTTAATAAAACCATTGTTTATATAAAAAAAATTAAAATACAGTGAAAAACATACACCACTTTTTACCCATTACAAATACTTATGGCTAAACAAAATTTTAGTACACATATTTGGTATTGCCGTGTGCATAACAACCTAACCTTTAAATCTGTCCCAATATTTAACCCGTACAATGAACGACGCAAAAAAAAATGGCAGACTTGAGATTTTTATTCACATAAAATGAAATAGAAAAGTCGCATAAACGGCAAAGTGGTACCAATGAAAACATAAGTTTGTCCCTTAAAATAAAAGCCCTTACACAGCTGCGTTTATGGAAAAATGAAGAAGCTATGTCAATCAGTAGGCAATGCATAAACATTGTTTTACACAATAAAAATTTTATTTTTTAAAGTGCTACAACATAAAAAAAGATGTAAATTGGATATTGCTGTAATATTAAAACTAACATGTCATGCGTACGGCATGGTGAGCACTGTAAAAAATAAAAAACACTACCAGGATTTCCATATTTTCTTCACCATAACTCCCAAAAATGGATTACAAAGCATTCAATAAGTCACGTATCCCCCATTAAAAACATCAACTCATCCTTTGAAAAACAATCCTCTACAGAGAAATTTAATAAAGCTCTGGCTCTCAGACTGTGGTGATACAAAAACACATTTTCTTTCCTAAATAAAAGTGTTTTTATTGCGTAAAAGCAGTAAAACATAAAAATATATAAATTTGGTATAGCTGTAATCGTATCGACCTGCTGAGTAAAGTTAACATGTTATTTATACCACAGGGTCATCACTGTAAAAAATAAAAAAAACATTACCAGGATTGCTGTATTTTGTTTATCCTGTCTCCCAAAAACCTTGATAAAATGCGATCAAGGAGTCATATGAACTCCATAATGGTACCAATGAAAACATCAGCTCATACCGCAAAAAGCAAGCTCTTAATCAGCTCTGTATACAGATAAATATAAAAGTTATGCCTATCAAACTATGACGACTAAAAAACAAAAATTTTTAAAAACTTATTTTGATTGTGTAAAAGTAGTAAAACGTAAAAAACTATATAAAATTGATATCATTGTAAATGTACCAACCCATATAGTAACGTTATCCTGTCACTTATGCCCCACAGCGAATGCTGTTAAAATTAACCCCCATAAGCAATGGTGGAACCTCAAGTTTTTTTTATTTTAATGGCCTAATGCTAAAAAATACTGTGGAGCCAAAATTTACAATACACCCCTAGATGAGATCCATGAGGAATGTTGAATCCAAGATGGGGAGACTTCTGGAAGGTTTCACCTGTGCTGGTAATTTGGGGGCTTTGTAAATGTGACATGGCAGCCACCAAAATCTGCTTTCCAAAAGCCAAATAGTGCTCCTTCCTTTGTTTGCCCTGCCATGTGCCCAAACAGCAGTTTATGAAAAAAAACTTTGAGATTCTTAGTTCAGACGTTTTGATCAATAAATGTTTAAGCCACCCACGGCTTACAACATGATCTCAAGGCGGGTGGTCCTACGCTATCTTTACCTCTCAATAGAGCCAAATTCAGACTTCTCATTGGGTCAACCGACCTCCATTATCCAGAGAGAAAAATAAAAAAGCACCAACCTTGCAAACATACTGCACTGATATAACAGCCTGTGAAGGTGGGCGGGGTGCAAGAAACCAAAATGGAGGCATCCCTTCCTCCCTATATAGATTAAAAGCAATATATGCCAAATACAACGTATAGTTCTGCACAAAAAAACATTTCTGAAAAACACAATGTGAACCTGGGTGCCACTGGCAGGGTTGCGGCATATATATATATACACACGCACACCATTACCAGTGTATAGCGCTTTTAGCAGTGGTGTGCCACTGGTAATGGTGTGCGTGTATATATATATATGCCGCAACCCTGCCAGTGGCACCCAGGTTCACATTGTGTTTTTCAGAAATGTTTTTTTTGTGCAGATCTATATGTTTCTATTTGGCATATATTGCTTTTAATCTATATAGGGAGGAAGAGATGCCTCCGTTTTGGTTTCATGCACCCTGCCCACCTTCACAGGCTGTTATATCAGTGCAGTATGTTTGCAAGGTTGGTGTTTTTTTACTTTTCTCTCTGGATAATGGAGGTCGGTTGACCCAATGAGAAGTCTGAATTTGGCTCTATTGAGAGGTAAAGATAGCGTAGGACCACCGGTCTTGAGATCACGTTGTAAGCCATGGATGGCTTAAACATTTTTTGATCAAAACGTGTGAACTAAGAATCTCAAAGTTTTTTTTCATGTATGATCGATAGCATAAATGCTTCTTTGGAAGTTTCCATGTATTGTAAAGCCCTTCAAACAGCAGTTTACACCCACATATAGGGTAATACAGAACTTGGAAGAAATTGCCTAACAAATTTTCAGGTGCTTTATTCCAGGATTCCTTGTAAAAATGAAACCTATTAAGCTAAAACTGCATTTTGTTGGAAAAAAAACTAAAATTTGTTACTTTCACAAGCTAACGCTTAAAAAAAAATTGTGAAACACCTGTGAGGTCGATATGCTCACTGCACCCCTGGATATATTCTGGGGTGTAGTTTCCCAAAATGAAGTCTTTTTAGGGATGTTTATTAAAGGTGTCTTCTCGCTACAAAGATCATATCTGTAATGATGAGGACAGTAAAAATAAGCACTTTTGCAATTGGTTTGCATTACTTAAATCGGTATAGCAGATATGAGCTAATCTGTGCGTCTATAGCTATTTCTGCAGCAAGTGGTCACTCCCCTCTGAGTTGTGTAAATTGAAAGTGAAACTAGGTGCCTCAGCTTCTCTATGTTCACTCTCCCCACATATAACACAGCCTTATACAGTCTGCTTCCATCACCCATATAACACAGCCTTATACAGTTTGCTCTCCCTGTACCTCCTGCCTGATATCAGAGGGTGGAGGGCAGCATGCATTTCTCACATTTGTTTCATCAGTTCAGGCTGTATGTATAACTGTTTACACCAATACAGATGTTCTGCTTACAAGGAGCGTGTGCAGCCTGGGAGGGAGATGACTGCTCTGCAGACATGAGAACCAATGCAGGAGGTCTGCAGAACTATGTCATCCTCTCCCTTCCACTAATCACACAGAATGATGAGGTCACAACTCTTCAGTGAGGAAACACATGCCTTCTGGGAGGAGAGACATGTCCCTGCTTTTGAAGTTGTAAGAGAGATCAACAGCGAAAGCCAGTGATGAGAAAACCGCTTTAAGTTTTAGCATCTTAAGGAGCCCACAAACCTGTAATGGTGGCTTGGAAATGAGCCCCCAAAGTCCAGTAGGTGCTCCTCCTACTCTGGGGCTTGTGGTTGAATCAAATAGCGCACTACGGCCACATATGGGATATCTCTGAAAATGGCAGAATCTGGGGAATCAATGTTGAGTTGCATTTCCCTGTTAACATTTACTGTATCCCAGTAAATAATGGATACATTTTTAAAGTTTACCTCTTTTTTCTAAAGGATTAACAAACTTTTTAAGTATTGTTTTGAATACTTTAAAGGATGCAGTTTTTTAGATCATTTATGGGGGTATCTAACATAAGGGTCTTTCAAAGCCACGTCTGAGCTGGACTGGTTCGTAAATAAATCTATGTTGCAAATTTTCTTGAAAATGTTAAAATTGGCTACTACATTTAAGAGCCCCTTGATGGCCTAAAAAATAAAAGGATGTTTAAAAAATGTTGCCAACATAAAGTAGACTTATGATAGATGTCCATTATTTACTTTTTTGTTTGGTATAACTATCTGTCTTACACGTAGATATTTTTAAACTTTGAAAATGGTAAATGTTTCCAAATGTTCACAACATTTTGATATGTTTCTCAAATAAACAAGGATTGTATTGACCAAAATTAATTGGTAACTTAAAGTACAGTGTGTCACAAGAAAACAGTCTCTGAATCACATGGATAAGTAAAAGCATCAAAAAGTTATTCACAAATAAATTCACACATAATATTTAAAAAAAAAAAAAAAGGGCTTCATCCTTATGTCCAAAACAGGCTTAGACCTTAAATGAATACAAATAAAGCACATCCTTACATATAATATCAGAAACAGCTGATGGAAATCACAGAAGCTTATTTGGGTCACTTATTTTATACACAATGTACCAGAACATGTAGTACCACACTGTACTGTAGAGAGGCACTAGTATACTCACAATTACTACTTGCACTTCATCAGTTAAAGATGAGGCTAGTCCTCTCGAAAGCTCACTATCAAATATACTCAGTTAGCCTCTAAAAGGTATCGCCTGATTTCTTCACTATTCTACTACTTGCACTTCACTAATACATGTGAGAGCAGTACAGGGCATGTAGTACCGCATTGTACTGTTGAGAGCCACTACTAGACCACCAATCACTGCATGCACTACACAAATACATGTAAGAGCAGTACAGGACATGTAGTACTGCACTGTACTGTATAAATGCGCTACTAGACCACCAATCACTGCATGCACCTCATGAATACATGTAAGAGCAGTACAGGACATGTAGTACCGCACTGTACTGTAGAGAGGCGCTATAGACCCCAAATCACTGCATGCACCTCACTAATACATGTAAGAGCAGTACAGGCTATGTAGTACCACACTGTAGTGTAGAGAGGCGCTACTAGACCACCAATCACTGCATGCACCTCACTAATACATGTAAGAGAAGTACCGGACATGTAGTAACGCACTGTACTGTAGGGAGATGCTACTAGACCCCAATCACTGCATGCACCTCACTAATACATGTAAGAGCAGTACAGGACATGTAGTACCACACTGTACTGTAGAGAGGCGCTACTAGACCCCAAATCACTGCATGCACCTCACTAAAACATGAAAGAGCAGTACATGATATGTAGTACCACACTGTAGTGTAGAGAGGCGTTACTAGACCGCCAGTCAATGCATGCACCTAATACATGTAAGAGCAGTACAGGACATGTAGTACCACACTGTATTGTAGAGAGGCGCTACTAGACCACAAATCACTGCATGCACCTCACTAATAAATGTAAGAGCAGTACAGGACATGTAGTACCACACTGTATTGTAGAGAGGCGCTACTAGACCCCAAATCACTGCATGCACCTCACTAATACATGTAAGAGCAGTACAGGCTATGTAGTACCACACTGTAGTGTAGAGAGGCGCTACTAGACCACCAATCACTGCATGCACCTCACTAATACATGTAAGAGCAGTACAGGACATGTAGTACTGCAGAGAGGAGCACCTAGACCACCAATCACTGCACTAATACATGTAAGAGCAGCACAGGACATGTAGTACTGCACTGTACTGTAGAGAGGCACTAGTATACCAGCAATTACTACATGCACCTCGCTAATACATGCAAGAGAAGTACAGAACGTGTAGTACCGCGCTGTACTGTACAGAGGTGCTACTAGACAGCCAATCACTGCATGCACTTCACTAATACAGATGATTTACAGTATAGTGCTCATGATAATTGGTTCCATCAATCATATGATCAGCAGTGTCTGTGATCTTGTGTGGTGAGCGTAATTTCAAAATACAATGTTCCAGTAAAGACCATTGTATGGTGAAAAAATATTGTATTCTGAGGCCACTGTAACTTGAGGGATCACTGTATGACCATGTGTGGCAGATTTATGAAACTGTAACTAATCACACAGCAGCTCCGACTGGTTCGAGACAATGATAAATCTGCACCTTGTCAGTATGGACACTGTGCTATGACCGCACAGGATTCTGATGCACAGCAGAGGGATGAGTAAAGATCTCCATGGTTACCTGGACACAACACAGAGCATAACCCTGTTTTCCAGTCAGTCATAAATTAACCCCTTCCTGACAGCCGGTCAGTCAGTCATCTTTCTGGACATCCCCTAGAGAGACAGCAGTCATACAAGTCAGTCCACAAAGTAAAGAAGTTGCTGAAATAAACATATTAATAATAATTGTTTCACCATTAAAAGCGTTGTCTCACTATAAAGATTAGCTTTCAACCTGTAGGGACAGGTAATTGTAAGCTTTTTCCAAATACATTTCTCTTGCTTTTTTCCATGATCAGGAGGTAAAAAAGATTTTATCTACTCTGAGTGCACACAGGTTTCTCCGGTTAAGGTCCTGCTCTTCCCTTCACTCTCTGCTCTTTGTCTTATCTGATAGCAGGGAGTGACGTCACCACAGATCGGCACCCAGGACTGATGGCAGCTTGAGAACAGAGTGTGTTAGCTCTAAGGCTATGTTCACACGGCTTATTTCGGGACGTATTTACGGACGTATTTATATCCGCAAATACGTCCCGAAATACGTTTCAACTAATGAACAAATAGATTAACATTTATTCCAATGTAAAATACGCCTCGTCATTCACACGAGGCGTATTTTCGCGATGTATTTGCGGGTGTAAATACGTCCGTAAATACGATAGTAAAATTAAGTCCCCTGTCACTTATTGAGGCGTATTTTGCAACGTAAATGTCCATAGTAATGAATGGGGAATGTATTTATGACATGAAATACGTGCCACACTTTGTGACTCGTATTTGAAACGTATTTTGGGACGTATTTGCGGACGTAAATACGTCTGTAAATACGCCTCGAAATTAGCTATGTGAACATAGCCTAACAAACAAAGGAAACTAATTACTTATAAGTGATTGCTTTGAGCGCTGAAGCTCTCTGCTCTATAGATAAGATCTCCTGTTCTCATATTAATGCAATTAAAAGAGCTGTGAATATGGAGTTGGTCTGCTACATTTTTTTTTATAAATTCTGATTCAATTTTGGATAACATTTAGAGGTGGTGGCATCAGGGGTCTATATTAGGGTGGCTCTTAGCCCAAGGTGAAACAATGAAAGTGGTTAATTCAAATGTCTCACCCCCTGAAGTTGTTCCACTTATGAAGAGGAGAATTTGTGTAAATTGTTTTTGCAATTTGACAGCATTTACAGGTGGCTCTTTCATTTTCAAAAATTGTGAATTAGTTCCACTAATTTCACCATGGGCCAATTGCAAAACCAATTTACACAAACTCCTCCTCATAAATGGAAGAACTTCAAGGGGGGAAGCTTTTAAATTTAAACCCAACTTTCATTTTGTCCCCAAATGTGCTATATATTTTATATATTATATATAAAATTATATAAAATATATTTTTTTTAAAATATATATATATATATATTTTTATATATTTATATATATATATATATATTATATATATATATAGAGAGAGAGAGAGAGGGGGAGAGAGGGGGAACTATATATGTGTGTTTTGTGTGTATATATATATATATATATATATATATATACTACATATACTATTCACAAGAAGTTTTGAGATATTTGGCCTTTGGTTGAAATTTTAAGATGAACATAGAATTTCTTTAACATTTTTTTAAATAAATTAATGAGACCATCTCTTAAGCTTGAAATGGAAGTGGTCACTGAGCTTAGAGTGTCACAGACAGTTATCAACAGGTTGTTTCAGATATACAGAGAGACTGGAAGAGTCACAGAAAGGCAAAGAATTGGTGTCCTTTGGCTACATCATGAAAAAACTTTGAGATCTCGGTTCACATATTTGATCAAAAGATGTTAAGCTCCCCACGACTTTCAACGTGATCTCAAAATTGGGCAGTCCTATCCTATCTTTACCTCTCAATATAGCAAATCAGGCCTCTCGCTGGGTAAACAGACCTCCATTATTCAGAGATATAAAATAAAAAACACCCAACCTGCAAAGCTGCCCTTCTTATGACAGCCTGTGGAGGGGGTGGGCGGGGACAGAAACCCAAAATGGAAGCCCCCCTTCCTTTCCATATGGGTTTAAAAATTTCAATTGTACACCAAGTATAACTTTATGTTTCTGCACACAAAAACATTTCTGAAAAAAAGTATGCAAACCTGGGTGCCACTGGCAGGGCTGCGGCACACATGAAATTTTATACATGTACACACACAGACCGCGCCAGCGGCACATTTCTGCAAAAAGGGCAATACACTACGTGGAAATCCCTAAAGAAGCATTACGTTATACTGGTGTACATTGATTTTAACCTAGATGGAAAGGAAAGGGGGTGCTTCCATTTTGGGTTTCTGTCCCCCCCCACTCTCACAGGCTGTCATAAGAAGGGCAGCTTTGCAGGTTGGGTGTGTTGTATTTTTTTCTCGCTGAATAATGGAGGTCGGTTGACCCAGCGAGAGGCCGGATTGGCTCGATTGAGAGGAAAAGATAGGATAGGGGGACTGCCCCGATTTTGAGATCACGTTGAAAGTCGTGGGCAGCTTAAACATCTTTTGTTTCAAAATATGTGACCGAGAGTCTCAAAGTTTTTTCATGTAGGGATAGATAGCATAAATGCTTCTTTAGGGAATTTCCACGTAGTGTTTGCCCTTTTGCAGAAATGTGCCGCTGGCGGCGGGTCTGTGTGTGTACATGTATAATTACATGTGTGCGCAGCCCTGCCCGTGGCACCCAGGTTTGCATACCTTTTTTTCAGAAATGTTTTTGTGTGCAGAAACTTACGTTATACTTGGTGTACATTTGATTTTAACCTAGATGGAAAGGAAGGGGTGCTTCCATTTTGGGTTTCTGTCCCGCCCACTCTCACTGGCTGTCAGACGAAGGGCAGCTTTGCAGTTGGGTGTTTTTTTTTTGTTTCTCTCTGAATAATGGAGGTCGGTTGACCCAGCGAGAGGCCCGATTGGCTCGATTGAGAGGTAAAGATAGGATAGGACTGCCCGATTTTGAGATCACGTTGAAAGTCGTTGGCAGCTTAAAAATCGTTTGATAAAAATAAGTGAACCGGGAGTAACAAAGGTTTTTCATGTATGATAGATAGCATAAATGCTTCTTTAGGGATTTCCACGTAGTGTATTGCCCTTTGGCTACATCACACACTGATGACTGTTTCATTGTAAACAATGCCCTGCGGGACCGGATGATGGATGCCAGACAAGTCCAGACAGGATTAAGTAAGGTGAGAGGCACCTATCACTGCAATAAAATTGAACCCACTAAAATAGGCCTCCTATCATCTAAGGCGCCGGATGCCATGTTGGATATCTCATGCTTTTTGATATGCGTCATCATACACTACTTTTGGCAGTAGATAAGTATCATTTCATACTTTTTTGGCAACCATTACATCTCCTTTGGTAACATATATTGTGATTTACATTATTGTATATGCTATTCAACTTATCTTTGCTTTTTGTATAATTCCCCTGATGAACCCTCATTTAGAGGGGGAAATGCGTTGGGATTATTCTTTATGTATGGGGATTATTCTTTATACATGAGATCATCTTTTATGCTTGGGATCATACCTTTTCTATTGCATTATTCTTTATGCAATTTTGGCGAATTTATTTTAATTAGGAAGTATTTGGAGCTTCTTGATAGAGTATGGTGCTGGATTAGTATTAATTAGAGGCCGTCCGCACACCATAGTGGAGCCGCTCTTTTCAGGGTGATGACCCCACTGTTGAATAACCTCTAAAGGATCTATAGTTATTATATTTCTTTTTCCTTGTTTTCGGATTTACATGTCATTTGGCATAGGGGGTTTTTGTTATCTTTTTAACATTTCTTAATAAAAGTTATATTTTAGTGGGTTAAATTTTATTGCAGTGATAGGTGGTAAATTTTCCCATAGTTTATCTTATTTGTTGTTTTGGAGGTGAGAGGCAACCAAGTGTCACATCAGACCATTCATAACCATTTACATCAGCATGGTCTAGGGGCTAGATGACCGGCAAGGGTACCTGACTAGAACCTGACCTGGCTGATACATAGCGCTCTCCTTGTCATCTCCAGCATCGCTGGCGGCCATCATTTGTGCTCAGAGTGAATCGACTTTCATTGAACAGCACTGAGGACCACTGGTCCCTTGTCCAGCGCAGATGTTCCTTGGCCCATGCAAGACGATGATGCCTGGTCCTGGTGGTGTGATGAGGTCGTCTAGCACGCAGACCACACTGATGTAAACAGTTACAAATAGTCTGACTTGACACTTGGTTGCTTCTCACCTCTCTTAAATGTGCCTGGAGTTGTGTGACATTCATCATCCAGTTCCGCAGTTCATTGTTTCCAATGAAGCAGTCATCAGTGTCTGATGTAACCAAAGGATGTCCACTTCTTTGCCTTTCTATGGCTCCTCCAGTCTCTCCGTATCTCTATTGCAACCTGCTGATTAAACTCTGTGACACTCTAAGCTTATTGGCCCCTTCCATCTGTGAGCATCCTGCTTGAAGCCTCACAATGGTGAGGTACTGTTGATCAATTGTACAGTGGTGTCTTGGTCTCATGATGTCAAAATATGAACAGCATGATGAGGAGGAAAGTTTAAATCCCAAGTCAAATGGATCCCCTAAATGTATTGGGTGATTGAGGGATCAAACACCTTTTGTGAAGTTGTACAAGTTTTCCCACCTACAAAGAATGGAGAGGTATGTGATTTTTATCCTAGGTACACTTCAACTGTGAGAGACAGAATCTAAAAAAAAAAATCCTGGAAATCACATTGTAGAATTTGTAAATAATTGTTTTGAATTTTATTGCATTAAATAAGTATTATTATTTCATGACTTTTCAAATATCACAAAAAATCAGCCACTCCTGCATATAGTGTTACTAGCGGCGAAAAGGTGTTTGTTGAGTAATTGGTTAGAAGCAGAGCCTCCAAAGGTACAAGACGTCTGGCACCAAGTTAAAAGGTACCTTAATATGGATAAATTGGAGGTTGAACTCGCAAAAACAACACAGACAGAATTTTTTTTTACCCTTTTATAGAGAAATTCCTGACACCATTGGAGATAGAGGCCTTGGTGAAGCCATTCAGATACACTAAATGGTACCTAAAGAAGGCATTAATGGAAACTTTGGGGATATATGCAACGCACATGAATTGAGTATATTAAGATCCCCAAATTTTAGATGAGAGCGACCCCCCCTTCTTATCTGAAAAATAGCTGACATACTGCTCACTCATAACGTAGGAATATTGCATACACTATCTGGTGGATTTGGAGTTAACTTTTAATTTGGTTAATATTATTTAACCTAGAGTATTTTGTTATATCTAGTTAAGATTGTTTGGGTTGTCTTTGGACGCTAAGTTCACTAACAACCGGCATGATATACCCTTTACACATTGGGTAAAAAATTTGAAAAATCAAGTGAAGTTTGCAGAACCATGGATATATTCACACACATACACCATTCTCACTATGATAATACACACAAGGCAGTTTCTGCATGTTGAAATTTCTTTTTTTTTTTACTATCAAACTATTGTTAAAATATAAATGTGGAACATTGTATGATGTGAAAGCTTCTATCTTCATTATAATTGTACGAACAATTTGTACTCTTATGTACTGTGAGATGACTTGTGTACATGCTAACTTCAATAAAAATATATTTAAATAAGTATTTGATACAATAGAAAAACAGAACTTAATATGTGGTACAGAAACCTGTGTTTGTAATTACATAGGACAGACGTTTCCTGTAGTTCTTGACTGAGTTTGCAAACACTGCAGCAGGGATTTTGGCCCACTCCTCCATATAGATGTTCTGCAGATCTTCCACGTTTCGGAGCTGTTGCTGGGTCTAAATTGAGTTTCAGCTCCCTCCAAAGATTTTTGATTGGGTTCAGGCCTGGAGACTTCCTAGGCAACTTCAGGATCTTGAAATGCTTCTTACTGAGCCATTCCTTAGTTACCCTGTCTGTGTGTTTCAGGTCATTGTCATACTGGAAGACCCAGCCATGACCAATCTTCATTACTCTTACTTACTCTTACTCGCGATACATGGCCCCATCCATCCTCCATTCAGTACGATGCAATCGTCCTGTCCCCATTGCAGAAAAGCACCCCCAAAGTATGTTTCCACCCCCATGCTTCACAGTTGGGATGGTGTTCTTGGTGTTGTTCATGGAGTTGATACCAAAACGTTTTCCCATGCCTCCTCTGGATCATGCTGATGGTCAATGACAAACTGGGTCAAATGGGCCTGGACATGTACTGGCGTGAGCAGGAGGACCTTATGTGCCCTGCTAGATTTTATTCAATGACGGCGGAGTGTGTTACAAACGGTAACCTTTGAGACTGTGGGCCCAGTTCTATTCAAGTTATTGACTAGGTCTTCCCGTGTAGCTCTGGGCTGATTTCTGGACTTTCTCAGAATCATCCTTACCCTACGAGGCAAGATCTTGCCCCAGACTAAGGAAGATTGGTAGTCATATTGTGTTTCTTCCATTTTCTTGTAATTTCACCAGCAGTTGTTGCCTTGTCACCAAGCTGCTTGCCTATTGCCCTGTAGCCGATCCAAGCCTTGTGCAGCTCTACAATTTTGTACAGCTCTTTGTTCTTGGCCATGGTGGAGAGGTTGGAGTGTGATTCAATGTGTGTACAGGTGTCTTTTATACAGGTAACTTCAAACAGGTGCAATAAATACAGTTAATCGTCCCAGTAGGGGGCTCTTAAAAAAACTAACAGTTTTGAAACTAAAAAGCGCCCAATAGTATCCAATCAGCATATCCCCGTCAAATATGTGTAATCCGACAAGAGTTATCATACATATCATAGACAAAAATTAATCACAAACAGAAAAAAAGATTGAGCGGATTGGAGCTGTCGTTATATGGTTACAATGATTAGCTTGCTGAGCTGATTTGCTAGTAAATAGCTGGGAAAGGAAAAGCTCCCCCTTTTGGATACTATTGAGGCTTGCCTCGTAGCCCCCAGCTGTCAACAAAGTGTAGAAAGGGGCGGGTCTGAGTCGTGAACTGTTTTCTGGTAAGCAGGAGACGCGGACACATGCGCAGTAAGGCTGGCTTGGCGTGGATTCCAGACTGCACTTGTGTACTGTGATTGCATGTGATATCAATATTTAGAATTTTTTTTGCAAAAGTTTAAGAAAAGATGGGTTTTCTAAAAAGTATAAGTTTGATGGAAAACTAACAGTTTACGTAATTTACTCTGTGGGTGGCTTACATCTAATTTAATTTATTTTGGGTTTAAAGGAAATTTTCCTATTTTAAGACGAATAATCACACTGTTTAATATGCTGGATAAAGACCCAGTTGGGTTGAAACGTTGCATGTATATTTGAGTGTTTTTTATGGAGGAATAGTGAAGGTTTTTGTACTTTTCCAACCTGCTGGATGCTGTTTCTTATACACAGAGACTCAGGCCATGTGTATAAGAAGGAGTTTATCCACAACTCTCCTTCTCCTGCCGGTGCCGGGTTCTTCTTTGTTAAGAAGAAAGACGGATCACTTTGCCCTCGCATTGACTATTGCGATCTCAATAAAAATACAATGGAAAATCGGTACCCATTACCGCTCATCACTGAACTCTTTCACAGTCTCCATGGAGCCAGCATATTTTCTACATTGGACTTACAGGGGACATATACTCTTGTTCGAATTCGTGAAGGCGTCGAGTGGAAGACAGCTTTTAATACTTGAGACAGGCACTTTGAGTACCTAGTAAGTCTGTACAATGCCCCAGCAGTAGAGATGGCAATTCTCAAAAATTCAATGCGCCGACTTCGCCGAATTTTTCCACAAAATTATTTCGGTTCCATTACTTCGGGACGAATCGCTTCAAAACCAATCTATTTCCAGGCTGCCCAAGCCTGCAGGGTGCTGTAAGAACGTTGTGCCATGCTTTAAATATGGCAGAGGGATCTTGGTTGGTACTTCATACCATGTTGTTGTTTTAGTATGACACGCACATGATGCCCGTCGCTCTTAGAAATCCGCTTTCACTATATATTTCCCTGGGCAACTTAAAAGGGCAAAATGACAAAAAAAACTGAAGCGTGGTGAATGTATCCTGATAAAGTCATGGCAGCCCAGCTGGAAAAAAACAAGCGAGGGCTACGATTCTACCATAGCATCAAAGAACACAGTAGTAGGTTACCGGAGTCACCACAGATCGCAGCACAGTAAGGGGACGTCACAGCAGCAGGGCCGTCTTAACAGCACTATGGGCCCCTGGGCAGAGAGGTGTACTGCCCCCCCCCCGCCCCAAAAAAAAATAAAAAAAAAACACTACTCAAAAGAAACCAAATAAACATTACCAGCTCCGGTCACCATACATGACATAGACTTAGCACTATGGAATATAATAGCAAAATAACCCATGACACCAGGGACTCTCCGCGACGTCCTGTCTGATCAGTCGTCTCTCCTGAATCGTTCTTTTTTCCATTTTCCCTCTCCTTCCCGTCTAGACCACCAATGACGCCTTGTCCCGGCGCAACTGCGTCCCTGCAGAATGTAACACACAAACATCTTAGAATCCTCACTTTAACAGCACTTCGCTGCTGATTCCTACCTTTTGTTATGGTCGCCCCACATTTAGTAAGTAGTAGTACATAGTTGCCAACTTTTGAAAATGAAAAGTCAGGAGATTTAGACGGCGGTGCGCAGAGCCGCGCCGTGGCAAAAATTTGCATGGCAACGCCCCAAATCCCTATTCAGTATGCCACGCCCCCTTCAAAAAGCCCACACCCAACGACCACCTAAATAACTGCATAACAGGCTTTGAAGAAAGCCAGGTAGATCCCTATAGCCAGTAGTAAACCACCCCCATAACAGGAGTGCCCCTTACAGGCAGGTTAAGATGCCCCCTTGTAGGCAAGTAGATGCCCCTCTGATAGCCAGGTAGGTGCCCCCCTTAGTTAGCCAGGTAGGGTGCCCGAGCCATTGTTTTGCCAGCCAGGTGCCCCCCTCTGTTGCCACTAGTGCCCCCCTCTGTTGCCAGCTAGTGCCCCCCATTGTTGCCAGGTAGTGCCCCCATTGGTTGCCACTAGTGCCCCCTTCGGCTCTGTTGCCAGCTAGAGCCCCCATTGTTTGCCACTAGTGCCCCTCTGTTGCCACTAGTGCCCCCTCTGTTGCCAGGTATGCCCCCTTTGTATGCCAGGTAGTGGCCACCCCTCTGTTGCCAGGTAGTGCCCCCATTGTTGCCAGGTATGTGCCCCATTGTTGCCATGTATTTGCCCCCTCTGTTGCCAGGTAGATGTCCCCTCTGTTGCCAGGTAGTGGCCCCCATTGTTGCCAGGTAGTGCCCCCTATGTTGCCAGGTAGTTGCCCCCATTGTTAGCCAGGTCGTGCCCCCTTTGTTGTGAGGTAGTGCCCCCATTGTTGCCAGGTAGCCCCCATTGTTGCCAAGGTGAGTCCCCCATTGTTTCCAGGTAGTGCCCCCTCTTTGTGCCAGGTAGATGCCCCCCTCCTGTAGCCAGTAGATGCCCCCTCTGTTGTCCAGGTAGTGCCCCCTCCTGTTGCCAGGTAGGTGCCCGCCCTTGTTAGCCAGTAGGTGCCCCCATTGTTGCCACAGCAAGTGCCCACCATTGTTTTGCCAGCTAGTCCCCCTCTGTGCCCAGCTATGCCCCCATTGTTCACCATAGGGTAGTGCCCCCATTGTTGCCAGGTAGTGCCCCCGTGTTGCCTAGGTAGATGCCCCTCTGGTTGCCAGGTAGATTCCCCCTCTTTGCCAGGAGTGGTCCCCATTGTTGCCAGGTAGAGGCCCCCTCAGTTGCCATGTAGATGCCCCTCTGTTGCCAGCTAGTGTCCCCATTGTTGCCAGGATGCCCCCTCTGTTGGCCAGGTAATCCTACCCTCTGGGGTTTTGCCAGCTAGTGCCCCCATTGTTGCCAGTATGATGACCCCCATTGTTGCCAGGTAGTGCCCCTCTGTTTGCCAGGTATGCCCCCTTTGTTGCCAGGTAGATGCCCCCCTGTTGGCCAGGTAGATGCCCCCTCTGTTGCCAGGTAGAATGACCCCTCTGTTGCCAGGTAGTTGCCTCCCTCTGTTGCCAGGTAGATGTCCCCTCTGTTGCCAGGTAGATGTTCCCCTCTGTTGCCAGGTAGTGCCCATTGTTTGCCAGCTAGTGCCCCCCAATTTGGGTTGCCAGGTAGGTGCCCCCATTGTTTGCCAGGTATTGCCCCCATTGTTGCCAGGTAGTGCCTCCCCATTGTTGCCAGTAGGTGCCCCCATTGTTGCCCAGTTAAGTGCCCCCATTGTTGCCGAGTAGTGCCCCCATTGTTGCCAGGTAGTGCCCCCATTGTTGCCCAGGTAGTGAGTGCCCCCATTGGTTGCCAGTAAGGTGCCCCCAATTGGTTCCTAAGGTTAGTGCCCCCATTGTTGCCCATGTAGATGTTTTCCCTCTGTTGCCAGGTAGTGCCCATTGTTGCCAGTAGTGCCCCCATTGTTAGCCAGGGTAGGTTGTGTGCCCCCATTTGTTGCCAGGTAAGTTCCCCCATTGTTTTTGCAGGTAAGTTGCCCCCATTGTTGCCAGGTAGGTGCCCCCCATTGTGCCAGGTAGTGCCCCCATTGTTGCCAGGTAGTGCACCATTGTTGCCAGGTAGTGCCCCCATTGTTGCCCATGAAGGTGCCCCCCATTGCTTGCCAGGTAGTGCCCCATTGTTTGCCAGGTAGGTGCCCCCATTGTTGCCAGTTAGTGCCCCCATTGTTGCCAGGTACTCCCCCATTGTTTGCCAGGTAGTGCCCCCATTGTTGCCAGGTAGGTCCCCCATTGTTGCCCGGTTATGCCCCCATTGTTTGCCAGGTAGTGCCCCCATTGTTTGCCAGGTAGTGCCCCCATTGTTGCCAGTGTAGGTGCCCCCCATTGTTGCCCGAGTAGTGCCCCCCATGGTTGCCAGGTAGGTGCCCCCTTGTTGCCAGGTAGTGCCCCCATTGTGCCAGTGTGCCCCCATTGTTGCCAGGTAAGGTGCCCCCATTGTTTGCCAGTAGTGCCCCCATTGTTTGCCAGTATATGTCCCCATTGTTTTGCCAGGTAGTGTCCGTAGTTTTAAAAAAATAAATAAATAAAAATCTTACCTCACCAAGATTTCCCTCCTCTTCTCCACGTCCGGACCGGTGGCCCGCTGACCAGCAGAGTGCAGGCCCGCGGAGCGGGCGCGCGATGACGTCCATCAACATCGCGCGCCTGCCCCCGCGGCCCTCCTGGGGAGCTGAACAGACTGGATCAGTAGATCCAGATGTTCAGCCTCGGCAGCTGCTTGCACCGCTCGGTGCAAGCAGCGGCCGTAATGGATGCATGGCTGGGTCTGAGACCCGCCATGCACCGTGTGATGAGGGTGGCCACATACGCGCCGTTGCCTCGGGGCCCGCCCCACACCGGTGATAACCCCAGCCGGTTCTCCCCCGGAGACGCTCCGAGCCGGCGCATGCGGGAGCCCAATCCCGGCTGCCCCCGGGCAGAGCCTGGCTGTCGCTCCACTGGGCAGGGTAGGCGGCTGCCCGGGAGGGCCCCCTGGAGTCGTGGGGCACCATGGGCAGTGGCCTACCTGGCCCAAGGAAGAGAACGGCCCTGCACAGCAGGAGTCACCCCTTTGTGCAGCCACTGCATCCGTGTTCCATCAAACCGGCAATGTTTTTTGACCACTACACTGGTCATCTACACTTTCTCGCCAATGACATTTCTGACAACCCCAGGCCAAGATCGGTGGGTTTGTCACACACAACCCCTTGTTGGCATGCACAGGAGCAGGTGAGGGGCTCTCACCTGTCCTCAACCCACCTCTGTCCCGTTCGCTTCCCCCACAGCCAGAGAACTACATGTGCTGTGGCCTTCTGCACCACATACAGTTATGAACCAACTATTTGAGGAACAGTGGTAGCAAAAGGTAAGGGATACATCCCGCTGCTTCTTTGCAGAAGCGGGCTAAATAAGTGATGAGGAGGAAGTTGCAATGGGGGGTTATGTTGTGATGGTCAGGCTTTGTACAGCAACACCAGATGAGGAGGAACGAGGCGGTGACAGGCAAACACTAAAATCGATGTAGCGATCGCACATGGAGCCCATAAAGCAGGCGAGGCTGGGACAATTTATTCTGTGCCCTAGTTAAACAAGGCTACAGTGCCCCCAAAAAACGGAAAAATTCAGTCCACTCCATGCCTCCTTGTCCTACTGTGCCCCTTTTCTCACCTGGGATGAAGTGGCGCCACTAACTCAGATGCCTACCCTCGATTACCCATTGTCCTGGCCCTGGAAAGCATTTCGTTATCTCTACATTAATTTTTAGGAGACGGGAGGAGAAGCAAGGAGGATTTGGACACAGGAACTGGATCTTGGACAGTAAAGTAGAGTTAATTCTGGGCCGGAGAATGTAAAAGTGGGTTGTCAATCATCATATTTGGTGGTTTGAAAGCCATGTGATGCTATCAGCTGACCCAGACCAACAGTGTACAAGGGTTCATCATTACATATGGTAGAATAGAGCAGCATGCTTTGCGTGCAGGCAGTGGCGCAGCCCGTAAGTCAGTATGGTGCAGGAGTGTCAGCAGGTTAGCAGTGCGAGTTGGGAGCCAAACGGTCCATGATTTAGACCACTCCACTATTGCAGGTCCCCCAGAAAGTAGCGGCACAGGGGGCTCACTGTGTCAGCCGTTAAACAGTCAGTCAGTGCAAGCGCTTTGGTGTAAAACCACCTAACTCATCGTGTGCCAGTTTTTTTGACAGAGACACCAAAGGAGGGTTGAAACATAACTATATATGTAATGAAATCTGAGGCAGAAAGTAAAGCGTAACCAGGGGACCTAACATTGGCAACCTACTGCCCTAGCCATCAACATCATGCAGTGTCTCCATACTTGTTACATATGTTGTGACCATCCTGTCCCAACAGCACAGCTCCCAGTGGCACGCCTCCCATTTCAGGCAGTCAAGCTTTCACCACCTCTGCTGAAGACAACTCCCCTGTCTTTTCCGATCATCTACCGGTCCAGATACTACTGCTCCCTCGCAGCCATATGGGGGCCACAGTCGTTCACCGAGACGATTGCCAAGAGGACAGCAGTAAATGCGCATGACCACCCCAAGTGCAGAAGTCTGAACCGTCCGCTTCCTTCCCCAAGTTGGGTGGGGTACTGCGCAGTCCCCTCCCTTTTCAAGTGGTGGACCTCCTGCACCATTCAAAGAACTGCCAGGAAACTTGACATTCACTTCAAGCCATTGTAACGACATGGTTAGTGGCTCCTCTGACCACCTCAAAGCGGTGGTAGCGGCCACGCCAGGGGGGCGGGGTTCTAAGAAGATCCCGGTTTTCACCAGAGCCCGCCGCAAGGCAAAAAAGAATGGCCTTTTTCTGCGGGCGGGAGTCCTACCAGGTCACTACCCCTGGCACGACAGCTTAAGGTGGCAGCCGAGTAACTGCGAGGTACAGAATCGTATGACGAACTCGTAGTCAAGGTCAGGCCAACAGTCATGTCAAGCGGTGGAGATTGAGGTCAGGAAATGTAGCAGAAAGGATCGGGTAACACGGCAACAGGAACTAATGAACAGGGGGAAATTGATGAACAGAATAAATATTATTAACAGGGGAAAATGTATGGAACAGGGGAAATTGATGAACAGGAAATGAAAATATATTAACAGGGGAATTATGAACAGAGAAGGCCATTAACGATTTTTGATGATCCAAGTTGGACATGATGATTCCCATGGCGAACGAAGTCACACATGGGAGGAAATGCTCAATCAGGTTGTCCAAGTCTTACACCTATCTGCAAGACATTCTAAAATAGGGCCAGGAAACTTTGAATGCACTCTTCAGCCTTTTCTTACAACCACAAGCACAGCCCTCATTAAGCAGCAGCGGCACACCGGCCTTTCCCCCCAACATAGGCTGATAATGTGCACCTTTCCAAAACTGGTGAATTCCAGCCTCCATATGTTTGAATACTCTAAGAACAGAGAAAGGCTATTATGTTTATTGATGATCCAAGCGGACAGGGTTACACCCCTGTGTAATTTTAATGTTGGCCAGTGACATTTCCAAACGGTGGAATTCCAGCCTCCCATATGTTGGAATGACTCTAAGAAACAGAGAAAGGCTATTAATGGATTTATGAGATGATCCAAGCGGCGACAGGGGTACACCCCTGTGTAATTTTAATGTCGTGCCCAGTGGGCATGCTCATGCGTGACACCTGCCGATTGCTCAGGCCCTCTCATGCGCACATGCGTTATTGCACTTGCCAGGAAACTACGGGATGAATAACTCATTTCCACTGCTTCATATTGTCACGGACACGCTAGTGATACACTGACCCACCGCAAGCGATGGCAATACCACGCCAAGGAGCGGATCAAAGTAGGGTCGGTTTTCACCGAAGTCCCAGCCGCAAAGCGGATGACTTGGCTGCGTACGGAGTCTACTAGGTCGCTAACCCTGGCGCGACTAGCATGCGGTGGCAGCCGGAGGCACAGCAAGGTACCCGAATCGTAAGACGAAACACGTAGTCCAAGGATCCAGGCCAACAGTCACGGCAGGCGGCGAGAGAAAAGTCGGTATACGGGCAGAGACAGGAACTGATGAACAGTGGAAATTGATGAACAGGAATAAATAATATTAACATGGGAAATTATTGAACTGGGGAAATTGATGAACATGAACTAATATAGTAACAGGTGAAATTATTGAACAGAGGAAATTGATAAACAGGCAACCAGGGGAGGGAGGGCCTCCACTTTTTTCCACCATTAACATGGAGGCCTACCCCCTTTTTTTTCCACCGTTAACAGGGGAGGCCTCCCCTTTTCCACCGTTAACAGAGAGGGCATCCTCTTTTCCACCATTTAACATGGGAGGGGGCCTTCCCTTTTTCCACCATTAACAGGGGAGGGCCTCCCCTTTTTCCACATTAAACAGGGAGGGCCCTCCCCTTTTTACAATACAAAGCCAGTTTTGCAGCTTTGTCTTTTGCTTCTCTGTTTTGTTCTGCCCGCATTCCCAGTTTTGTACTGATTTAAAACCAACAAGGCACAGAATGCAAAATAAGCACCTAAAACAAGTTCTGTAGTTATGGACTCCTTCAGTTTCAAGTTCCTTAACCTCATTTGATCAACTTGGAGTAATGCAGAAACTGGATTCAAACCAACACGTTTATACTTCATGATGTTTTTTGATGTCACTGCTGTCCTCACTCAACGGTCTTGGTATCAAAGGCTTACCGCTTGCCAAAAAACCCTCCCAGCCCCTCCCACATTCAATACTCGCAAAGAAAGCCGAGGGTGACTGCCCCACCTCTTCGTGCCTAAGTAGCTGCCTGACATGTCCTCAAACTGTTTCGTCCTCTCTGTATAGAAGTGGTCCGCTGAGCCCAGACCACATAGTAGATCTCTGGCTTGAGGAACCGATGGATAGTGGCGGTTGAGGACAGTGAGGCCGCTGAAACCGCTGCCAGGAGCCATGGCCAACTTAAGGGTTGTGTTCCTGACGTTCCCACAGACTCTTGGCTGGGGTGTCAGTATGTCAACTGTAGGAAGTGGATTACCTAGTGCAACCAATCAAGAACCATTGGGGTTTGCTGAACAACACACGCCCGCTATATGACAGTGGCGAGTTCTGGCCCTTCATCGAGTGACCCTGCTGCGGACATCCACTTGCTGTGCTGTGACCTGTGCCTGCTTCAGGAATGTTTGTGCCACTGCCAAATCGCATGTGAAGGCCTGCCACCTCACCTGTCAGACATACTGTGTGTTCTAAAAGGAACAGACTCTGTTTAATGAAGATATCTGTATATGATAAAAATACACACCCTGTATTTAGACTCCAGCAAATGAACCCACAAACAAGCTGGGGTAACCCTTAGATATAAATTGCGCTCACAAATGGCAAGGAAAATGTACTTGTATGTTCCGTTTAAAAAACACTGTGTGATTTACGAATATACAAGCACAAACAGCAGGCTTGATTAACCTTCGGATATGAATTATGCTACGCCTAAATTAAATTTCTTCTTTGGCTTGATAAACAATGTTTCTTTTACCTGAATACAACTGCATAAAAAGACTTTAGTACACCCTTGGATGTAAATTGCACAAAAGAAATGTTCTGCCAACAATTACCAGCTTGTTAGCGTGTTCAACGGCGTATAGTATTACGAACACAACAACAGAAAAAACTCGTAATTAACCTTCGGATATAATTATGCTACAAGCCAAAATTTCTTCTTTGGCGGTGAAAAAGAACGTTTCTTTTTACTGAATACAACTGCAAGAAAAATCACCTAGTTTAACCCTTGGAATGTAAATTGCAACAAAAGCATGTGCTGGCAGACAATTACCAGCTTTGATAGCGTGCTACATGCAAAATTTCTTCTTTTGCGGTGAAAAAGAACTGGTTCTTTTAGTGACCACAACAGCAGAACAACGCTGTAATAACTCCTTGATCTAATTGGCGCAAAAGAAGTGAGCAAACCAAAATTAAGTGGTATTTGGATTTAAAAATACGCTGTTCTTTAACTGAATACAACGCAACAGGCCCTTAATTATTCAATGTGCTCAAGAACTGAGCAGATAGCATTAAAAATGTATATGCAGTTGAATTGGACGCACACTGGACATTCAGTTCAATACCCCACCCAAAATCAGAATTAGAACGGTAAGATAAGCATCCTGAGACAAGATGTGACACACCCCCCCAAAAATCGTTCGATGTATAAAAAGTAGTTCTTTAATATGAGATATCATAAGCAGCACAGCGACAGCAAACCTTCCCTACACAGCACAGTGAAGAGTCGTGTGAGCTGCCAAGCGTCGCGCCCGGACTTATAAGAGAGCGGTGACGACAACAGAAACCCGCCGCCGTCCTCTGATTGGCTTCATCTCTGCACATGTTATGTAGGCTATGCCTTTCATCCTACCATGACTTCTTTCCCCTTGTAACACCATGTGCTCGCAGCCATTTTATCAATTAAAAACACACTTCGTTCCGGCGAATCACCCCAAACTTCGACTTCGTTCAGAATCGAAGTTTTCCTGAAATTCTAAACGAATTCCACTTCGTTAGAATCAATTTGCCCACCTCTACCCAGCAGTCTTCCAAGACTTTGTAAATGAGATTTTCCGTGATCTCCTGTATTCTTTTGTCCTTGTTTACTTGGATGACATCCTGGTCTTTTCACCTGATCGAGAATCCCATTGGGCACATGTGCGCCAGGTACTGAGACTTCTATGAAATAACCGTCTCTACGCCAAGCTGGAAAAATGCCTTTTCCATCAGACCAGACTTCCCTTCCTCAGGTACATCATCTTGGACAAGGGTCTGTAAATTGACACCCGCAGAAACCTCTATGCTGGAGCTGTGAGTGGCCTTGTCTCGTTGTAGGCTGGAGCATGGCCATAGACAGGGCATTTTCTGGGTTTCGCCAATTAGTACTGACAATTCATCCCTCATTTTCTACGGTGGTGGCACCGATTGTGGCATTTACCAAGAAGGATGGCGCGCGCGCTCTAAGGTGCGCGTCGGGGGGGAGGGTGGGAATGCACCCATCTTGCCCACCGATGAGCTGGGAGACACACACTTCTCCTGAGCGCGTGTTGATGCTTCTGTGGGAGCTGGAGGGGGGCTCCTTACTTCTGCTGACAATCATATACACATACTGGGGGTACTCTCTATATAGGGAAAGACCATCACATGAGAACTACTGCCCATAAAACTGACCTTGGAAGAGTTGTGCCACCTCCTGGAGGGTGCTCGTCACATGGTCAATTTATATACTGACCATAAGTATCTTCTTTACCTCCAGACGGCTCAGCGTCTAAATCCACAACAAGCCAGGTGGTCACTCTTTTTCTCCAAGTTCAATTTCTAGATCTACTTCTGTCCTGCTGAGAAGAACATCAAAGCCAATGCCTTTTCCTGTGCTTCTGACATTATAGAGGAAGAGACAGCTCCTCGGTACATCGTAGCTCCTGAAAGCCTGATCTCCGCAGTTCCCGTAGACCTCCAACGTGTTCCTCCAGGTAAGAATTACATGTGCCCTGCGCACCAGAGGAAAGTTCTAAAATGGGGACACTGCTCTCTGGAGGCCGGGCACCCCAGTGTACGAAAATCTTGTCAATTAATTTCTCATTTCTATTGGTGGCCAGATCTTGTTAAAATATTAAAGAATTCGTTGAATCTTGTAACATATGTGTCCGCAACAAAACATCTCATCTCAAACCAGAAGGTTTTCTGCAACCTTTACCTATTTCAAAAATCTGTGGTCCCACATTGCCATGGACTTCATCACCAACCTTCCATTCTCCTCTAGTAATACTGTCATTTGGGTGGCAACTGACCGCTCCTCGAAGATGTCGCACTTCATCCCAGTGCCTAGTTTGCCCTCTGCTCCACGCCTCACCATCCTCTTCATTCAGCACATCTTCCGGTTGCACGGACTCCTCCAACATATTATCCGAGATCAATGAGTCCAATTTGTGTCAAGATTATAGCGTGCCCTTTGCTCCCACCTACAGATTAAACTGAACTTCTCCTCTGCTTATCATCCTCTGACAAATGGTCAAGTCTTGGGCAACTACTTGCACCATTTTGTTTCAGTGCGTCAGTATGACTGGTCCAACTTATTGCAATGGGCGGAGTTCTCCTATAATTCCCTGGATTCTGAATGAACATGCGCCTCTCCATTCTTCATAGTATATGGACAACATCCTTGCCCACCACTTCCTCTGTCTTCATCTTCCATTGTCGCCGCTGTTGATAATCTGGTTCGAGATTTGATGGTCATCTGGAGCAACACTCATAAGTCTCTACAACGATCATCTGCCCAAATGAAGGCCAGAGCAGACAAAAATAGATGACCTCCTCCATCCTTCGGTCCTGGTGACAGTCTGGTTGTCGTCCAAATACATTCATGTGAAGATCCCCAACTACACACTGGGTCCCTGGTTCCTAGAATCATTTGAGGCACTGAAAAGGTTAAATCCAGTTGCCCAGTTACTCTGGCTTCTCCCCAAGTTGCGTGTCCCGAACTCCTTCCATGTCTACCTGCTGAAACCACTTGTCCTGAATCGTTTCTCTCGGAAGATCACCTTCGTCTTTCCTGAAGCTGATTCCACCAATGTCTTTGTAGTAAAAAAAGATTTTGGCCATGAAGACGATCAGGGGGAGGTGACACTTCCTTATTGACTGGAAGAGGTTCGGGCCGGAAGAAACGTCTTGGGAGCCGGAGGACAACATCATGGACTGTAAGTTACTTCTGAAATTTTTCCAGGCCAGAAAGAGGGGGGGAGGCCAAAAGAGAGGGTAGTGGAGGGCGCAACCTTGCCTCTGCTGTCAGGTCTGTGAGTGGTACTGCAACCTGCATGACGGGCCACTGGCACACTCACAGCCCAGTCCCTGGCTGCAGCTACTGTCATGGGGGCTGGCATGGGAGCCGTTGGCCCCCGCGGCCGTCCCTGTGCCCGCAGGGGGTCCGGCGCGGGTGCCGCGGCTACCCGCGACCATCCCACTGCCACCCGAGGTCCGGCGCCTAGCCACTTACCCGTCCACGCTTCGGGGCACGCTGCTCCTGCCTGTCCCGGGCGCCGCATGCGTACCTGCTCCCTAGGGCGCACGCGCGACGGCTGGTCTGGATTTAAAGGGCCAGTACGCCGGTAATTGGGTCTATTGCCGGCTGCTGGTCCTATTTAAGGAATACGCCCCCAGCACTCTCTGCCAGTCTGCTGGTGTGCGTTTAGTGAGTTTAGAGTGTTAGAAAGTCCTGTCTGATTACCCGTGTACCAGTCCGCTCCGCTACGTTTGGCGCCTGCCCTGACCGTCTGCCTGTCTCTGACCTCGAACCTCTGCCGCCTGCCCTGTCCTTCTGCCTGTCCCCGACTACGCCTCTGGATTACGATTCCGTACCTTGCAGTACCCCGGCTGCCATCGCAAGCAAGTCACGTCAGGGGTAGCGACCTGGTAGCCTCACGCCGCAGCAAGTCCATCCCGCTTTGCGGCTGGCTCTGGTGAATACCGGGGGCTACTTAGACTCCACTCCCTGGCATGGCTTAACTATCATCGCTTGCGGTGGTCCAGCGAATCCACCAAACCATTACAGTACAGACTGGCCATGTACCTCTGCCTGAACTCCGGGACGTCACGACGGCTGTCGCACAGCAGAGCCAGCGTATTGACAAGCTCGCAGCCAGGATGCAGAACCTAGCGGCCCGTCTACCTCTGCCTGTGGCTGCTCACACCACGCCTGCACCTGTTGCTCCTACAGCCATGGCTCTACCTGCTCCAGCACCGGGACCTTCTCTGCCGCTCCCTTCACGTTATGATGGAGACCCAAAGAAGTGCAGGGGCTTCATCAGCCAATGCTCAATCCACATTGAAATGTTGGGGCATCAATTCCCTACTGAGCGGGCTAAGGTGGCTTTCATAAATAGCCTCCTAACGGGCGAAGCTCTGGCCTGGGCCACTCCGCTATGGGACCGAGGAGATCCTCTGACAGCTAATCTCCAAGCTTTCCTTCAGGGGTTCCGCACTGTCTTCGAGGAACCCGGCCGCACCTCCTCCGATGCCGTAGCTTTGCTCCGTCTTCGTCAGGGCGACTCCACTGTGGGTCACCACTCCATGCAGTTCGTACCCTAGCCTCTGAACTGGACTGGAACAATAAGGCGCTGGTGGCAACCTTCTGGCAAGGCCTCTCTGGCCGCATTAAAGACGAGCTTGCTGGTCGGGACCTGCCATCCTCCCTGGACGAACTGATTCAGTTGGCCACCTGAATCGACAACAAGAGCTCCGCCTTCAACGGGAAGTCACCCGACCACACCGGCTACCTCGTCTGGCTCCCGTTTTTCAACGACCTCCACTTCCTCCGCCTATGGTTCCTGAGGACGAACCCATGCAGGTCGAGAGAGCCCACCTGACCCAGGAAGAACGCTCACAGCGTCGTCTGAAGCAGCTATGTTTCTACTGTGGCGGTTCTGGCCACTTCATTGGCGACTGTCCGGTACGTACGGGAAACTCCCGCACCTAGGGCTCACAGGAGAGGCATCCCTAGGTGTCAGTGCTGCCTCTCCCCGTCTGACCATTCCCGTGCTCTGTGGAATTCCGCCGGACAGCACTTTCCAAGCTACCGCCTTCCTTGATTCAGGGTCCACTGGAAATTTTATCAGTCACGCGCTGGTATCCAAGTTTCGTCTCCCGGTGACCCCTCTGCAGAAACCCATGTTCGTCTCCTCTGTTAGTGGCGAATGTCTCAAAGATGCTATTCGGTTCTGCACTGCGCCTCTCACCTTACAGATAGGCGCTCTACACAAAGAGACTCTGAAACTTCTCGTTCTGCCTCGTTCCTCTTCTGATATCCTCCTGGGCCTTCCGTGGTTGCAAGAGCATGCTCCGACTCTGGACTGGACCTCTGGTGACATTGTCCATTGGTGGCCCGCGTGCCACTCGCGTTGCCTCTCTGTACTCCGTCCTGCTCCACGTTCTGCCTCTATAAAGCATACAAAGCCTCTGCCAGGTCTGCCCACTTCGTACAAGGATTTTGTAAACGTCTTTTTCGAAAGACAGGCCGAAACTCTTCCTCCGCACCGGCCCTTCGACTGTCCTATTGACCTCCAACCCAGTACTACTCCTCCCCGAGGCATAGTCTACCCTCTTTCTATCCCAGAAACCAAGGCGATGTCGGAGTATATTCAGGAGAAGTCTTCCTCGCCTGCGGGGGCTGGATTCTTCTTTGATGAAAAAAAAGATGGAACTCTCCGGCCCTGTATCGATTATCGTGGACTAAATAAAATCACCATAAAAAATCGATACCCCCTGCCTCTGATCTCGGAACTGTTTGATCGCCTACGGGGTGCAAATTTTTTTTCCAAGTTGGATTTACGCGGAGCTTACAACTTGATTCGTATCCGGGAAGGTGATGAATGGAAGACGGCCTTTAAGACCTGTGATGGCCACTTCGAATATCTCGTCATGCCATTCGGCCTCTGCAATGCTCCGGCGGTGTTCCAGAACTTCGTCAACGAGATCTTCCGCGACCTTCTCTACGTCTGCGTCATTGTCTATCTGGACGACATCCTAATCTTCTCTCCAGATCTAGAGACTCACCGCCACCACGTCTGCCAGGTGCTCAGACGTCTCAGCACCCACCAGCTTTATGCCAAACTTGAGAAATGCCTGTTTGAACACACCTCGCTGCCCTTCTTTGGGTACATCGTTTCGAAACAAGGTCTCCAGATGGACTCCTCCAAGCTGTCAGCGGTCCTGCAGTAGCCCCGACCGGTGGGTCTCCGGTCCATCAGCCGGACCGTCGGCGGGAAAACCGCCCGACAGAAAACCCGTGCAGTGGGGACTGCTGCACGGGTTTTCCACAGAGCACAATTGTGCTCATTTTCAGCCGGTTTTTCAGGCGGTCTGAAAAACCGCAAACCGGCTGAAAAACCGGCCGAAAAGTCGTGCAGTGGGGACATGCCCTAATAGTGCCTTGTGCCTTGCAAGAAAGCGTTACCTAAGTAATTTCCTGATATTGCGTGTATCGTATCTTTTGCCTCCGTCCCTCGACCACAAACCTTCGCCGCCTGTCCTGACCTTCTTGCCTGTCCCCAACTACGAGCCTGCTTACTTTTAACACACTCTCCACCTCATCTGTCCTTCCTGTCTCAAATCAAGTGCACTCCCGCAGGAACCTCCAAGACCTTAACTTTAGTCCTTTTTCTGTCTTTTGCACCTCTCTCTACCATATGCTCATTTGATCACCCTTCTCACACACAACAGAACACGCAAAATAAACAGACAACCCTGGCATACAGATTCCACTAGACAGCTGAGGTGAGTTTAACTATATAAATAGTAAAAAGCTTAAAACAAAAAATGTTGGTTCTTTGAAAAGTAGTGAGGAAGGTGTAACAGTCTGGTGGTGGATCCACTGGACCATCGCAGGCGATGGCGTAAGCCCACACCAGGGAGTGGAATCTAAGTGGGTCGGTCCCGGTATTCACCAGAGCCTGCCGCAAAGCGGGATGGTCTTGCTGCGGAGGGAGTCCACCAGGTTACTTCCACTGGCAGGGCTTGCCTGCGGTGGCGGCCAAGGGTACGAGGTACAGGAACGGCAGGCAGGCTCGTAGTCGGGGACAGGCAGGTGGTCAGGGCAGGCGGCACAGGTTCGTAGACGGTAGACACGCAGGAGGTCAGGACAGGCGGCTCTGGTTCGTGGTCGGTAAACGTAGGCAGTCGGTCGGTACACGGAAAGGCAAACAGGAACTCTTTAGACAGCTTTCTCCTAAGGAACATACACTAAGGATCCGGCGAGGGCCGCCAGTAAGAGGCCGGACTTAAATAGGAGCAGTGCCCGGCAATGACCAATTACCGGCGCACTGCCCCTTTAAATTCAAACTGCCACACACCGGGGGACGGAGCCAGACAGAGCAGGAGTGCGGCCGGATAAGTGAACGCTGGCAGGGGCTCCGCTGGGAGCAGGGGCACGGGCGCGCCTGCGACCCAGGACAGTGGTCGCAGGGGCGTCCGTGACAGTACCCCCTCCCCTTGAGCCCCCCCTCCTTGGGCCCCCTTCTCTTACTGGACTGAAGAAATCTCTGGATGAGGCTGCGGTTTAGGATATTCTCCTCCGGCTCCCAGGACCTCTCTTCGGGACCGAACCCCTTCCAGTCCACCAGGAAGTATCGCTTTCCCCTAGTTCTCCTCATGCCCAGAATTTCTTTGACCTCGAAGATATTAGGCGCATCAGCCACAGACGGAGGAGGAACAGCCTTCTGGGAAAAATGATTAAGGACCAGGGGTTTCAATAAGGAGACGTGAAATGAATTGGGGATTCTCATCGTAGGAGGAAGCCGGAGTTTGTATGACACCGGGTTGATGCAGCTGATGACCTCAACGGGACCCAGGAAACGGGGTCCCAGTTTGTGAGAAGGCATCTTTAGGCGGACAAAACGAGACGAGAGCCACACCTTGTCACCTGGGGGGTCGGATCCTACTGTAACAGTCTGGTGGTGGATCCACTGGACCACCGCAGGCGATGGCATAAGCCCACACCAGGGAGTGGAATCTAAGTGGGTCCCGGTATTCACCAGAGCCCGCCGCAAAGCGGGATGGTCTTGCTGCGGCGGGAGTCCACCAGGTCACTTCCACTGGCGGGGCTTGCCTGCGGTGGCGGCCAAGGGTACGAGGAACAGGAACGGCAGGCAGGCTCGTAGTCGGGGACAGGCAGGTGGTCAGGGCAGGCGGCACAGGTTCGTAGACGGTAGACACGCAGGAGGTCAGGACAGGTGGCTCTGGTTCGTGGTCGGTAAACGTAGGCAGTCGGTCGGTACACGGAAAGGCAAACAGGAACTCTTTAGACAGCTTCCTCCTAAGGAACATACACTAAGGATCCGGCGAGGGCCGCCAGGAAGAGGCCGGACTTAAATAGGAGCAGTGCCCGGCAATGACCAATTACCGGCGCACTGCCCCTTTAAATTCAAACTGCTGGCCCGCGCGCCCCTAGGGGTGGAGCCACGCGCCGGGGGACGGAGCCAGACAGAGCAGGAGCGCGGCCGAGTAAGTGAACGCTGGCAGGGGCCGGGACACGAGCGGACCCGAACCCGACGTGCGGGACGGGGCTCCGCTGGGGGCAGGGTCACGGGCGCGGCTGCGACCCGGGACAGTGGTCGCAGGGGCGTCCGTGACAGTAGGTATTGTGGAGGACGATGAGAAGAAAGCAAACCTATTAAACATTTTTTTCTCCACTGTATTTACCAAGGAGGATGACCTTCCTGTTGATGCCCAGAGGGATGAGGTAAACTCCAACTTAAATCTTTCCTGTCTAATCCAGGAAGAAGTGCATCTCCGTCTTAAGAAGATTAAAAGAGACAAATCACCAGGCCCTGATGGTATACACCCCTGTGCCCTAAGGGAGTTAAATAATGTCATAAATAGGCCCATATTCTTAATATTTATCGAATGTATAACAACGGGGTATGTCCCAAAGGATTGGCGCATAGCAAATGTGGTGCCAATATTCAAAAAGGGGTCAAAAAGTGATCCTGGAAACTACAGGCCGGGAAGTTTAAGCTCTGTTGTATGTAAAATGTTTGAAGGTTTTCTAAGGATGCTATCCTGGACTATGTCACTGAAAATAAATGTATTACCCCGTTCCAGCATGGGTTTATGAAGGATCGGTCCTGTCAAACTAATCTCATCAGCTTCTATGAGGAAGTTAGTTCTAGACTGGATCGGGGTGAGGCACTGGATGTCATATATCTAGATTTTTCTAAAGCATTTGATGCTGTTCCACAAAAAAGGTTGGTAAGTAAAATGAAAATGCTTGGACTGGGGGAAAATGTGTGCAGGTGGGTAAGCAACTGGCTCAATGATAGAAAACAAAGGGTAGTAATTAACGGTGCATACTCAGACTGGATCCCTGTTACTAGTGGGGTACCACAGGGTTCAGCATTGGGCCCTATCCTCTTTAATATTTTCATTAATGATCTTACACATGGATTACACAGTAGAATATTGATCTTTGCAGATTGCTCTGCAAAGTGATAAGCAGATAAGCTCTGTAAAGTAATCAACACAATAGAGGATAATGTTCTATTACAGAGTGATCTGAATAAGTTGGAGGTCTGGGCAGAGAAGTGGAGATGAGTTTTAACACAGATAAATGCAAGGTTATGCACATGGGGAGGAAAAATCCATTACATGATTACAAATTAAACGGAAAAGCGCTGGGTAAAAGTGACATGGAGAAGGACTTGGGAATCCTGGTGGACAGGAAACTTAACTGTAGCAGCCAGTGTCAGACAGCAGCTGCCAAGACAAATGGGATTGTGGGGTGTATTAAAAGGGGCATAGATGCACATGATGGGAACATTATTCTACCATTATACAAGTCACTGGTCAGACCACACATGGAATATTGTGTGCAGTTTTGGGCATCAGTTCACAGGAAAGACATTGTAGAGCTTGAACAGGTACAAAGGCGGGCAACAAAAATCATAAAAGGATTAGGGTTATTTAGTTTAGAGAAAAGACGGCTTTGGGGGACATAATAAATATGTTTAAATATATTAAAGGTCAATATAGAGATCTCTCTCAAGATTTATTTATACCCAGGGCTGTATCTAGAACAAAGGGGCATTCTCTATGTCTAGAGAAAAGAAAGTTTTTACATAATCATAGAAAGGGATTTTTTACTGTTAGAGCAGTGAGACTGTGGAACTCTCTGCCAGAGGAACTTGTCAAGGTGAATTCAATAACAGAGTTCAAAAAGGGTTTGGATGTATTTCTGGAGTTTAATAATATTACAAGTTATAGTGACTAGGATTCTGGAGAAGGGGCGTTGATGCAGGAATTTATTCTGATTGCCATATTGGAGTCGGGAAGGAATTTTTTCCCTAAAATGAGGACAATTGGCTTCTACCTCATGGAGGTTTTTGCCTTCCTCTGGATCAGTACTTTAGCAAAATAGTCTGAACTGGATGGATGTCTGTCTTTTTTCAGCCTTACAAACTATGTAACTGTCCTCTTATCTCTCCTCCAAATCTGGTTTCTGAACCCAACACTCTACCAAAACCACCCTAACTAAAGCCACCAATGATCAAGTAACTGATAAAGCCTCACGCCACTACTCTGTCCTTCTCCTCCTAGACCTTTCCTCTGCCTTTGCCACTGTCGATCACTCCCTCCTGCTACAAATCCTCTCATCCCTTGGCATTACAGACTTGGCCCTTTACTGGATCTTCTCATACCTCACTGATTGAATGTTCAGCGTCTCACACCCTCATACCACCTCCTCCTTTATTCCTCTCTCTGTTGGTGTCCACCTGGTGTCAGTCCTGGGCCCACTACTCTTGTCTATCTACACTCTTGGCCTAGGTCAGCTTATAGTATCACACAGCTTCCAGTATCACCTGTATGCTGATGACACCCAACTCTAAATCACTGGCACAGATATTAACTCCCTGCTCTCCCAAATCCTAGACTGTCTATCGTCCATATCCTTCTTCTTCCCTGCCCGCCTCCTAAAACTAAATGTGGAGAAAACTGAATTTATCATCTTTCCACCATCGCATTCTATCCCTCCACCTCATCTAGCTATCACTGTTGGCATCTCTTCACACTCACCGGAACCGCAAGTCCACTGCCTTGGGATAACCCTTGACTCCTCTCTGTCCTTCAAACCATACATCCAAGTTTTTACCTCTACCTGCCGCCTCCACCTGAAAAATATTTCACAAATTCATTCATTCCTTAAGCGTGATACTATGATAGAAGGAGAGGAGTTGAGCTCTGCGATATATAGGGTTATATGATCGAGGAGAGACGCTGAGCTCTGTGATATATAGGGTTATATGATAGAGGAGAGACGCTGAGCTCTGTGATATATAAGGTTATATGATAGAGGAGAGACGCTGAGCTCTGTGATACATAGGGTTATATGATAGAGGAGAGACGCTGAACTCTGTGATACATAGGGTTATATGATAGAGGAGAGATGCTGAGTTCTGTGATATATAGGGTTATATGATAGAGGAGAGATCTTGAGTTCTGTGATATATAGGGTTATATGATAGAGGAGAGACGCTGAGCTCTGTGATATATAGGATTATATGATAGAGGAGAGACGCTGAGCTCTCTGATATATAGGGTTGTATGATAGAGGAGAAATGCTGAGTTCTGTGATATATAGGGTTATATGATAGAGGAGAGACGCTGAGCTCTGTGATATAGGGTTATATGATAGAGGGAGAGAAGCTGAGCTCTGTGATATATAGGGTTATATGATAGAGGAGAGAAGCTGAGCTCTGTGATATATAGTGTTATATGATAGAGGAGAGGAGCTGAGCTCTGTGATAAATAGGGTTATATGATAGAGGAGAGAGCTGAGCTCTGTGATATATAGGGTTATATAAAAGAGGAGAGGAGCTGAGCTCTGTGATTAGTGTTGAGCGATTTTTATCGACAAAGTTGAAATCAGCAAGGTTTTTATGGTGATCGAAATTTCCAGATCATGCGATAATTAAGGTTAAAATCTGTGCATCATCTATTAAGATCGCGCCTTTTTCGGCGCTTCCTGTAATTTTGGCGGCCAGCAAATGAGATTACAGAATAGAGCAGGTGAGATTGTGTGTGCGACGTCATGACTGGGATGTGTAATGGTTGCGATTGCTGGTAAAATCACATGAGATCGTTGTACATATAACAGCGTTTACTGTTTCAGCCTAAGTGTCTCTCTGCGTCTCTTATGGATAGTTCCTGCGCTCTGCCTGTGGCCAAACACTCAGCGAAATTAGTCTATTTCTGCCAGAGAAACCTCTACTATTAGCTGTGATCCTTCCAATTTAGTTAGATTAGAGATTTGAAGATTTTATGTAGTTAGCTAGAGAGTTTTAAAGCAGGATCTACCGCGTAAATTCACGGCGGTGGGGCGCGGGGGGGGGGGGCCCCCGCGGGCGAACACAGACAAGCTCTATCTATAAAGAACACTGGCTAAAGTTCCCCAAAGACTTAGTGTAGACATTGTAGTGGAAATCTTTATTATTAACAGTTTGCTATTGAAATTTTTCCTGGATATTGGGCACCCTGAACTTAATTTGGATACACATCATTTCTATTTAACTGCAGGTCTCTTTGTTAGCTGCAAAATCCACTTTTATTATCAGTATACATTTCAGATAGGTGTTGATTTTAAATTTTTAAACCATTACACCTGTGACTGTTGATAAAATCCACCTTGCAGTTAAATTACAATCCAGCAATCTTGTAGTCAGCACAAGTTGATTGTTGCCAAAAATTACAGTGTATGTACGAAAAAAATCACAGTTACGTGTTTTTTTTACTTTTGCGCCACCCAGCATTGTTCATTGACGCAGCATCTACGTAAATCTTTAAACAGCAATTCTATATTCACCACAGATGAATTGTATGGTGCAAAAAAATACCGTTTATTATATCAAAACCATAACAGTTACGTGTTTTTTGACTTTTGCAACACCAGCATGTTCATTGATGCAAGCAATCTACGTAATGTCTGAGAAACAGGCAATTCCCTATATTCACCACAGGTGAATTGAAAGCTGCAAAAATATTGTTTTATTATACCAAAACATAACAGTTATGTTGTTTTTTGACTTTTGCACACCCAGCATTGTTCATTGACGCTGGCATCTACCGTAATCTTAAAACAGCAATTCTATATTCACCACAGTGTGAATTGAAAGGTGGCAAAAAATAGCGTTTATTATACCAATAACATAACAGTTTACGTTGTTTTTTGACTTTTGCGCACCCAGCATTGTTCTATTGAAGCTAGCCTTTTCGTAAGATTTTAAAACAGCAATTCTATGTATTCACCACAGGGTGAATTGAGAAGGTGCAAAAAAATACCGTTTATTATACCAAAACATAAAACAGTTACGGGTTTTTTTTACTTGTTTGCGCACCAGCCATTGTTCATTGACGCAGAGCATCTACCGTTAATCTTAAAACAGCAATTTCTATATTCACCACTGGTGAATGATAACGGTGAGATGCAAAAAATACGTTTATTATATCAAATAAAAAACATAACAGTTTACGTGTTTTTTGACTTTTGACACACCCAGCATTGTTCATTGACGCAGCATCTACGTAAATCTTAATAAACATGCAGTTATATTTCACCACAGGTGATTGAAAGGTGCAAAAAATATTGTTTATTATACCAAAACAAATACAGTTACGTGTTTTTTGACTTTTGCACACCTCAGCATTGTTCATGACGCAAAGCATCTACGTAAATCTTAAAAACAGCTCAATTTTCATATTCACACAGTTGTAGGATTGAAAGGTGCAAAAAATATTGTTTATTTCACCCAAAAAATAACAGTTAAAGGGTGTGTGTGACTGTTTTTGCGCTCCCAGCATTGTTCATTTGACGCTGCCTCGTTACGTAAATCCTTTATAAACAGCAATTCTATATTCACTACCACAGGTGATTGAAAGGTGCAAAAATATTAACGTTTATTATACCAAAAACATAACAGTTAAGTTTTTTTTACTTTTGCGCACCAGCATTGTTCTTTGACGCAAGCCATCTACGTTAAATCTTATAAACAGCAATTCTAATATTCACCACAGGTGAATTGAAGGTGAAAAGAATTCGTTTATTATTATCAACATAACAGTTACGTGTTTTTGTCTTTGGCAACCCAGCATTGTTCATTGACGCAGCATCTAGTAAATCTTAAAACAGCAATTCATAGGTTTCACCTACTGTGGTGAATTGAAAGGTGCAAAAAATATTGTATATTATACCTAAAACATAACAGTTACGTGTTTTTTACTTTTGCAATCACCCAGCATTGTTAATTGAAGCCTTGCATCTACGGTAAATCTTAAACAGCAGATTCTATATTCACACAGGTGAATTGAAAGCTGCAAAAATACGTTTATTATATCAAAAATAAACAGTTACGTTGTTCGTTTTGACTTTTTGCACACACAAGATTGCTTTCTTGACGCTGCATCTACATAAATCTTAATAAATTAGCAAATTCTTATTTCACACAGTGTGAATTGATGGTGCATAAAATTTATTGTTTTATTATACACCAAAACATAACAGTTTGTGTTTTTTGGGTCTTTTTGCAACCCAGCATTGTTCATGACGCTAAGCATCTACGTAAATCTTAAAACTGCAATTCTATATTCCACCACAGGTGGAATTGAATGGTGCAAAAAAATATCGTTTTTTATACCTAAACATTAACCGTTACTTGATTTTGTTGACTTTTTGCGCACCCAGCAGTGTTTCATTGACGCAGAACTTTACGTAAATCTTAAACAGGCAATTCTATATCACCAAGGTGAATTGAAAGGTGCAAAAAATACCATTTTATTTACCAAAAATAAACTGTTACGTGTATTTTACGTTTGCGCACCCATTTCATTTGGTTCAATTGACGCAGCATCTACGTAAATCTTAAAACAGCATATTTCTAATTCACCACAGGTGAATTGAATAGGTGCAAAATAATACCGTTTATTATATCAAACATAACAGTTTACGTGGTTTTTGACTTTTGTACACCCGCAATGTTCATGACGCAGCATCTACGTAATTCTTAAAACAGCAATTCTATGGATTCACTACAGGTGAATTGAAAGGTGCAAAGAATATTGGTTTATTATATACCAGAAACATAAACAGATTACGTGTTTTTTGTATTTTGCACCCCAGCATTTGTTCATTGACGCAGCATTCTACGAAATCTTGTAAAAAACAGCAATTCTATATTGCACCACAGGTGAATGAAGGTGCAAAAAAAATATCGTTTATTACACCAAAAAATAACAGTTAGTGTTTTTTGACTTTTGCGCACCCAGCATTGTTCCATTGACGCAGCTTTACGTAAATCTTTAAAAAAAGCATTTCTATATTCACCAGACAGGTGAATTGAAAGGTGCAAAAAAATACAGTTTTATTATACCAAAACATAAGTTACGTATTTTTTTGACTTTTGCCGCACACCAGCATTGTTCATTGACGCAGTTCTACGTAAATCTTAAAACAGCAATTCTATATTCCACCACAGTGAATTGAAAAGGTGCAAAAAAAAAATACGTTTATTATATCAAAACATAACAGTACTGTGTTTTTTGACTTTTGCACACCCTGCTATTGTTCATTGACGCTGCATCTACGGTAATCTTAAAACAGTCGCAATTCTATATTCACCACAGGTGATTGAAAGGTGCAAAAGAAATATGTCTATTATACCAAAAACATAACATTTATGTGTTTTTGACCTTTTGCACACCCAAGCATTGTTTCATTGAGCGTGCATCATACGTAAAATCTTAAACAGACAAATTTATTCTCAACCACAGGTGAATGAAAGGTGCTAAAAATACCCTTTATTATACCAACAACATAAACGCATACGTGTTTTTTGACTTTTGCCAGTCCAGATAGGTTTGATAGACACCTTGCAGTTAAATTTGAACCCAGAAAATTTTGTTTTCATTAGAGGGATTTGAGAATGCTGTGATTTGCCGTCTTTTAAAAAGAGACTTTCCAAAACAAACCCCAAAACCTTTTAAAATTTTTATTTTTCTGAACTGGAGCAAAAAAAAAAAAAAAAAATTGCAGGTGGTAAGCGAGCAAAGAGGGGGGTAGCACTTTGGAGGTAGAGGTACGAGAGAAGGTGCCCCTTTCCCAGTGCGGGGCGACAACACGCTGCCGCGGATCGTCAGTTGCAGGACCGTTTTAGGCCCGTCATCCCCTGGTCGGGCCCCCGTGAAAAACTAAGTAACGAACATCGTCGCCAATCTGTTTCCCCCATTGGTTTAAATTGCAACCTGCATCTAGCTGTCTTTCCCCCCTCTTCCCGCAGTCAAAAGGGCCCCAAATGTGTCATCAGCATCATAGCACCCTTTCCCAAAAAAAAAGCGCCCAAAAAGTTTCCCCCCGTTTTACCCACCCTGTTTGGGTAATCCTTGTCGGGAAAACCTCTTTTATGACAAAATGCGGTTGGGGGCCCGAAAAAATGGGTTTAAAAAATCAAAGGGATTTTTGAGGGTCTGATGCCCAGTTACTGATTTCCATTTAGAGGAGGTTTAAGGAAGCCCTTCCCAAACGGCAAAAATCCCGGGCGGGCGGCAAAGCCTTTTCAGTGCCCCTTGTTGTAGCCCCGCAGCTTCTGGATGCAGGGAAAAAAAAGGACCCACCAAGGGCCCTGTGTTGATGATGAAAGACGGGCATTGGGACATCCTGGTCTTTTCCGCAGAATTTTTCTTGCGAGCCCCTTCACCGTGGACGAAGGAGGAAATGATGGGGTTGGCAATAGGGGTCCCGCCACAAAAAAGGGGGAGGGCGGTCGCAGAAGTCCGCGGGAAAGATTCCCCCAGCCACGGTCAACCCCAAAACCCCCCCCTCCTCGCTTAAACGCCGTCAAAAAAGGTCCAGGACCTCTCAAGCCGGGCCTTCTTTTTACCAAACCTCTGATTCCCCCCACGATGTTTTATATGCCGGGCCTTTGCCGTAAACGCAAAGTAGAGGCAAAAACCTTAAGTGGTTAAAAACCCCCACCAAAAATGTCTAGTCACATGCCGCGAAAGCATGAGTTTAAAAAGGAGGGGAACACTTGGCCAAAAAAAAAACCCGGGCCGTTGCCGGGGCCCCCAAACCAAATGTCACAAAACCCCTGTCTCCGCCCCCTCCTTCCCCCACCCCCCAAAAACGTTCCCAGCTCCCCCTTGTTTTCAGAAATCATGATCAGGGGTCAGCCCCGCCCTTTTGCCCCCCCACCGTCGCCCCCAGCTCCCCACACCCCCCGAGACCCATCCTACCCCTTTTTCCTTTCCCCCATTTTTACGACCTGCCCCGCCGGACAGCCCGGGCCCGTCCAAACAGCCAAACCTTCTTTTCTTCCAGGTTTGGGAGCAAAAGGAAAACATTTTAAACCCAAAACCCCCACCCCAAAACCCCAAAACCCCTAAAAGTCGGCATTCCCAGGCTTTTGGCCTTGGAAATGTTCCCTTTTCCCGTTGGTGGACACAGGGGGTTTCCCGCCACGTCATGGCCCTCGCCTGCCCCCAATACCAAGGGCCGGGGCAGGCTTTTCTTTCCCCAAGAAAACCCCGCCCCGGGCCCTGGCCCAGCCACTGCCCATTTTAAAATTTCAACCCGCTTTGGGTCTCATCTGGGGGTCCGGAAAAAGTCCATCTCACCACCGACACATGGACGGTAAGCAGGGCCCAAAGGCGCTAAATCTCTGTGACAGCTCACTGGGTGAGCTGGGTGGATGTCTCTTTGGGGGGGACGGGGGCTCTCAGGTTTGGCGCCCGTTTTTCAAAACCGCAGGGATTTGGGGGCAGGGCCTTTCCCCCCAAAGGCCCCTGGGGGGCATCACGTGCCCCCGGGGACACCAGGGCCCTTTTTGAAATTAATTTTTCCTTGGAGGGGGTCCACACCCCAGGGTTTAGGAGCTGTGGACGGTTAAGCCCCGAGACCAGTCTTTTGGGCGGGGTGACAAAAACCTTTTGCCAGGCAAGGTGGGTGCGAATTTTAAAGGGGGAAATTGGTGGGCGCCCCAAAATCGGTAGGCTGGAGCACAAACCCTTTTCCCGGCAATGTCATAAACTTGTCGTCCAGAAAATTTTTTAAAGACTACCCGGGGCTTTGGAAAGCCTGCTGAAAAAGGGTCGAGGTCGAGTTCCACTTTCCCGTGTTAAAGATGAAAGGAAAAGGGGCCAAACCTGGGCTCTCACCGCACCCACTGTAACTCCGGCCCTGGGGCTTTCTGTGGCCGAGGACAGGGATAAATCAATGTCCAGTGAAAATAAAAATGGTGGTTGAAAGACTCCTTTTTTCCCGGGACTTTTTAAATTTTGGGGGGCCTAAGTTTGGGGCTCAGCTTTTGGCCCCGGAAAAGGGAATTTTTAATGTCCCGTTCAAGTAAGATGATGGTTCAAAAACTACTGCCCTTTTTTGGGACTTTTTAATTTTTGGGTGATGAAGGTTTATTGGGTTTAGGTGTGGAAAAAAGACAGGGTAGTGAATGGGCTGTGACTTTTTTTCCCGTTACTTTTTTAACCAAAATGTGTTGCCTAAGATTTAGGCCCCGGGAAACCATTTGGGCTGTTTTGGATGTTAAAATTTTAGCTTTTTCCAGCCTTGTTTTTGGGGGTTAATAATAAAAGGTGTTGTTGCTCTCCCATAGACTTTAATGGTCATCGCTCATAATCGATGCTCATTATCGAAAAACATTATTGATAGCGGCCGACTATAGACTATCGATCGATCTCGATAGCCAACGCAATCACTCAACACTATTCAGGAACCTTTTCACAACCAGATTGAAACACGTGCCCCAATGCAGGGCGCATGGACCTTTCCCTCCTGGGTGAAAGCCCCGGACACCATGTTCCTCCCATTGCCGTCACCATGGTTCCGATTTCTTGCTGCATGACGCGGAGCATTTTCCCCCTGTGTGACTTCGTTCGCCGAGGGCAAGCCAGGTGTAGAACTGCGTGACACCGCTGTGCCCTAACATGTGGTATGATGGAGCAGTACTTGTGGAGGTGAGATGAGGGTGGTGGTGGTGGAGGAGGAGGAGGCGGACATTGGCGCAGGAGCCGCAGTTTGACAACGTGGAGGAGAAAGCGGCGTCTCCTGCCCCAAGTTGTTGGGTGTGCCTTGGCAGGAAGACATTTCACCCAGTGGGCCGTAAAGGACATGTACTGGCCCTGACTGTAGTTACAGCTCCAGACGTCCGCGCTGCCGTGCCCTTGGAACAAAACCGATAAGCTCAAGGACTGGCCACTTTCTGTTCTACATATTTTTTAAAGTGCTGGTACTGTCTTTTTGGAAAAGAAATTACAGCTTGGAACTCTCCATCTCGGCTCGGCACAAAGCCATTATTTTCTCTGAAGGGTGCAGAGTCCACCATTTGGAAAGGGAGGGACTGCAATACAACAACTTGGACAGGAGCACGGTCAGCTGCTGCACCTTAGGATGGTTGGACGCATACTGTTGTCTCTTTGCAATCACCTCGCTGAACGACTGCTGGCGCCATGATATGCGAGCAGCAGGAGTATCTGGACCGGGAGATGATGTCAAAGAGATACAGCTACCTTCTGCAGAGGTGGTGGAGCCTTGACTGGCTGCAATGGCATGCGTGCCACTGGCTGCTGCTGCTGCGGGGGGCATGAATGGACCACCACATCTGAGCCACGTTTCTCCCAGGCCACCGGATGGTGACGCTGCATGTGTTGATGCAGGGCCGTGGTGCCAACGTTAGCTCCCTGGCCATGCTTCACTTTCTGCCCACAGATTCTACATATACCCATATTCGGCTCCTCCGGTGTCTTAGCAAAGAACTGCCACACCGCTCGGTAGCTGATTTTACCGCTAACGCTCCGCACTGAGTGACTACTGCCGCCGCTGCCTCGCTGAGCCCCTGTGCCGCTACTTTCTTGGACCTACGAAGCGGGTTTTTTACCCCGTGGCCGCATGGCTGCCGACCTCACACTGCTGCTACCCTGCTGACAAAGGGCCCACACAGCCCACTTGCAGGCTGCCCTGTGACATGCAATGACCCCCTCTTCTCCTGACGATGATGAAGCCCTTGCTTCACCGGCTCCCAAGTGCGGTCGGCTAACATCATCATCAATTTGGGTTTCGTGTATGCTGTCCTCATCACCGGTCTTGGTATGCAGAGGCTGACCCCTCACAACCATGACCTCCCATGCCACTCTCCACATCTATACTTTGCTGCCCACTGCAAGAAGCAGGGGATATTGGCCCATTTCTTCGGTGCCAAGTAGCTGCTGACTGCCCTCCTCAAATTGTTCATCCTCGCTATATAGTGGCGCTGAGCCCAGACCACATAGTAGATCTCTGGCTGAGCTAACCGGATGGGACAGAGGCGGGTTGAGGAAAGGTGAGGGCCGCTGACCCACCCCGGGCCATTTCCAACCAGGTTGTGTCTGAGGTTCCCACCGACTCTTGGCTGAGGTTGTCAGATGGTCATCTGGGAGGAAGTGGATGACTAGTCAACCAAACAAGAAACCCTTGGGTTGCTAGTCAGCACACGGCCCGCTAGATGACGCGGCAGTTGTGGCCTCACCGAGTGACCCCTGCTGCGACGTCCCTTGCGTGGGTGCGACCTGGGCCTGCTCAGGAATGTTTGTGCCACTGCCACTCGCAGGTGAAGAGCTGCCACCTCTTATGTCTGACATACTGTTTTTTTCTAAAAATGTACAGACACTGTTTGATGAAGATATCTGTAGATGATAAATACACACCCTGTATTTGACTCCAAATGAACCAAGTAACAAGCTTTTGGGTAACCCTTGGATATAAATTGCGCTCCACAAATGGCCAGGGAAAAATTGACTTGTATGTGCCATTTAAAAACTCTGTGTATTTTATTGAATGTAAAAGCACAAACAGGCTTAATTAGCCTTCGGATATGAATTATTTCTACAGAATTTCTTCTGTGGCGGTGAAAAAGAAATTTCTTTTACTGAGTACAACTGCAGAAAAATACTTAGTTAAACCTTGGATGTAAATTGCGCCAAACAATTGAGCAACCACAAACTACTAGCTTTGTAGCGTGTTACAATGGCGTGTTTTTACGTACACAACAAGAGAAAAAATTCTAATTAACCTTCGCCTGTGAATTATGCTACAGGAAAAAATTTTATTTTTTGGCGGGTGAAAAAAGACGTTTTATTTTTATCACCACAGAGAAAAACAACGCTTAATTAACCCCCGGATGTAAATTGCGCAAAAAAATTGGCAGCCACAAACTACGAGCTTTGTAGTGTGTTACAATGGCGTATTTTTTACGCTACACAATAAGAGAAAAAATTGTAATAACCTTCGCTTGTGAATTATGCTACCCGGAAAATTGTATTTTTTTTGGCGGTGAAAAAGACGGTTTATTTTTGTCACCCCAGGAGAAAAACAACGCTTAATTAACCCTGGATGTAAATTGCGCAAAAGAATTGAGCAGCCACAACTCTAGTTTGTAGCGTGTTTTCTATGGCGTATTTTTTACGCTACACAACAAGAGAAAAAATTTTAATTAACCTTTGCTTGTGAATTATGCTACAGGAAAATTTTGTTTTTGGCGGTGAAAAAGACGGTTTCTTGGAGGGCACCCCAGCAGAAAATAACGCTTAATTAAAACCCCCGGTTGTAATTGTGCAAAAGAATTGAGAAGCCACAAACTACGAGCTTTGTAGCGTGTTACAATGGCGTATTTTTTACTCTACACAACAAGAGAAAAAATTGTAATTAACCTTCGCTTGTGACTTATGCTACAGGAAAATTGTACTTTTTGGTGGTGAAAGAGACGGTTTATTTTTGTCACCACAGCAGAAAAAACAATGCTTTAATTAACCTGGATGTAAATTGCGCAAAAGAATTGAGCAGCCACAAAATACGAGCTTTGTAGCGTGGTTTTCAATGGCGTATTTTTTACACTACAAACACAGAGAAAAATTGTAATTAACCTTCGCTTGTGAATTATGTACAGGAAAATTGTATTTTTTTGGCGGTTGAAAAAGACGGTTTCTTGGAGTCACCACAGCAGAAAAACAACGCTTAATTAACCCCTTGATGTAAATTGCGCAAAATAATTGAGCAGAAAAATGAAGTGGTATTTGTATTGTAAAAACGCTGTTTCTTTAAATGAATACAACAGGAACTGGCTTAGATCCCCCTTGGATATTCAATGTGCTGTGAGCAGATAGCATTAAAATGTATATGCAATTGCAGTGGACGCACACTGGACTTCAGATCCAATACCCCAAAAATTCAGAAATAGAACATTAAGAGAAGTAGTCTCTGAGACAAGCTGAGACACCCCACAAAAATCTCTGTATAAAAATCAGTTCTTCAGTAAGAGCTATCACAATCAGCCGCGGCAGCACCTTCCCTGATCAGTACAGTGAGAGGAGTGTGAGCTCCCAGCGTTGCGCCCGGACTTATATAGTGCGGTGATGTCACAGAATCCCGCCGGTCTCTGATTGGCTTCATCTCTGCACATGTCATGCAGGCTATGCCCTTCTTCCTCCCAGAGTGCTTTGCCCCATGTAACGCAATGTGCTTGCAGCCATTTTATCAATCAAAAGCACACTTCGTTCACCTGAAGTCCCCCAAAGTTCGACTTCATTCAGAACCAAAGTTGTCCTGAAATTCTAAACGAAGTCCACTTCGTTAGAATCAATTCGCCCATCTCTAACTATAACCTTTTCAAGACATATTTTTTCAGCAGTGATATTTTATGAGGATTTCTTGCAAATAGTTTGGTTTCACGTTGGTGCCTTCTGATTGTTGCAGTACTCACAGATAACTGAAGATCTTCTTTGATCTCCCGGTAGTTCATCATTAGATGCTTCTTTGCCATTCTGGTTATTCTATGATCTAGTTGGTTGGTAGTATTCCTTTTCCAACCCCATGTTTCTGGTTTTATGTGACATTTTAAAGTATATGTTTTTCCTTCTCCAATCTATATCTTGATCAAAGTTCTTTCTCCTTCGGTACAATGTCTGGAGCGATCCAATGTACACACTGAGAATGACCTAAAACCAGCAGGTACAACATTAGCTTCCCTCTTTCATTAAATAAGGACCATAATTGACATCTGTTTCTTCACAGATTAAATTACCTCACTAACTGAAGTCCACACTGCTATTTATTTGAACATTTCCCTTTCATTAAATGAGTCAGTTACACCAAATTAGCAGTGTGTATGCCATGATTGTTGATTCCATTAGTTTCCTATTACTCAACTTGTTTTGTATTGTTGTATTGTGTTTTCAGACAAAAATAGCAATTAAACACATTACTGATGTTAAACTGCTATTATTTTGCATTTAACTGTATATACTACCATAATACAGCATCAAAATAACCTACAATACCACCATGTTGTGACCAAACAGTGGTTAGATACCAGTAAAGGTCAACATTACATGACAGTGAATACAGCACTAATCCTACACAGAAGCAAAATAAACACTGATATTCAAAGACTTACAGATGGTGCCTTCTGTGCCTGGAGTCATACTATTTTTATTTTCTTCTCCACCTGGTCTAGACCGCCATACCAGCTTGTCCCACCACATCTCATTTCTTCAGAATTTAAGACACAAACATCTTAGACTCCCACTTTTCCAGAACTTACACACCTCTTTCCAACTTTGTACAAACTCCCCATTAATTTCTTTCTAAATTGTAATAATGACTCCTTTGTGACCCAGACAGCAAAAGTACCCCAAGACAGCTTTGGGGCTCCCAAATGTGAATTCAATTTTAGTTTTCTTTTTTAGCCCCATAAAGTAGGTAGGCTCACCCCCAAATTAGGTAGTCATATAGGTAGACCCCCTTTAAGTAGGTAGAACCCTACTGGGTAGATATGACCCTCGTTAAGTGTGTAGGGAGGTTGACCAGCCCATTGGATATATATATATATATATATATATATATAGGCTGCGATTAGGTAAGTATATAGGTCCCCTAGTAGGCATGTAGGTATAACAGCACACCCAGTAGTTATTGGAGCCTTCCAGTAGGTAGGTATATAGGCTCCCTATTAAGTAGGTAGGTATAAAGGCCCCATGTTAAGTAAGTAGGTATTTAAGTTCCCTATTATTTATATAAATAGGCCCCACAGTAGGTAGGTAAATGGGTATATAGGCCATCCAGTAGGTCAGTAGTTATATATATCCCAGTAGGTAGGTATATATTACCCCATTAAAAAAGTCATACTTACCTTGCTCCACTCCTCCACTTAACTGCTCTCTCAGAGACTTGTGTCTGGCGTGGAATGCTACCCCTGCATTTTGTAGGCCGGAATCCTACAAAGTATAACTGGGACTCTCATACCCTAAAAAATATGGAGGACTAGAAAGGTACCTGGTAAGATTGTTAATAGTATGTCCCCATCTAAACTTAGGCCACCATGTCATTAGTGGATCGGTTTCCAACAACAATATTGTGCGCTAAGAGCCTCAGATTTTTATACATGCTAGATGTAGCAGAAATACTCTTTGATATAATTAATATATTCCATGTTTATCTGTTATTCGGTGGCTGCAGAATGCTGCTGATCCATTTCTGTATTTGGATTGACATTTCACCCATGTCAACTTGCACCTGTGCCACTTATTTTTAGGGGTGCTCACCACTTTTTCTTTGTATGCAAGAAGGAGTGGCTGCCTCCATTTTGGTTGTGCACTGAACTGCTTAAGCTGTTTTTGATCAGAAAAGAGAATGGTTGGGACCTACATTACCTAAAAATATAGAGTCCTGAAAATTAAATGAGAGAGGTGAGATTGTTTAGCATAGGTGCCTACCTAATCTGAGGCCACCTTGTCGTTAGTGAACCTTACATTTTAATATATACTAAATGTGACAGAAATGCTTTTTAAGATAATTAATGTATTCAGTGTTTATCTGTCTCTTGGTGTCTGCAGAGTGCTGCTGGTTTGTTTCTTTGTGTTTGCATTTGTGTTGCAGCCAGAACAGTGGGCGATTTATTTCACATTTTTTGAGGTCCTGACATTTTTTTTATCTGTGTTTAAAAAATAAATAAAAGAAGCAGAGGAAAACCTCTAAAAGTTATTTAAACAGGTAAAAATAACTTGAAAAGTCTTGTGATTTTGTAACAGAGGAAATGATCAGTGATCAGGTTATTGAAAAATGCATGTCTTTACACCTCCGAGGGAGACTGCTGAGAGAACCTGATCTGACATTTCCTAGTCTGCAGGAGATTGCAAGAACTGTTGAACTGTGTAAACTACAGGCTTTGCATTTTGAAAAAAAGAGCTTGCATCAGTTAATGCAGTTTTCAAACCTACCTATTACATTGGGATCATTGGAAGTAGAAGAGTATATTTAACAATGAGATCTATCTATGCTAATTGCAGTAATTGTTTCAGAGAGGGACACATGACTGCATTTTGGGAGCAAAAAAAAATGCAAACTCAGAAAATCAAACTAAAAACTAGGAAATAGCAATAGAAGAGGATGCAAAGGTAAATCTTATGCACATAAAGAATCTAGATTGTAAATGTATTTTCTTTCTGCTCTTCCTGGAGGCTAAGACATTACCTGTCAAGACTGGTGACACAGACTTTAAAGTACTGATCATACTGGAGCTAGTTGCCATGTTATGGACGTAGGGCCAACATGTATGAAAACTGTCTAGGTGTAAGACTTTCCTTGTTGCCCATAGCAACCAATCAAAGTTCCCCTTTCATTATATATAGTGCTCTGAAAAAATGAAAGCGGAACTCTGAACTGGTTGCAATAGGTAACAAAGAAAGTCTTAGACCTAGACAGTTTTCATACATAAGAGCAAAAAATCCAAGAATTGTCAAAATTTCCAGCATCAAAAATATTCTAAAAACTTATCCTTTAATCCATGTTTAAGATAATAAGGTCAGAGTTCTTCATGCCATCTGACGAGTAAGAGTGTTTGCCAATCGAAAATGTTTGGATTTTTTGCCCTTTTACATGCGCCTGTGTCCGACAGGCTGTTTCTCCAGTGCTATCATTTGGACATTCGGGGATTTGCCTTTAAGATTCAGGAGACTTCAGTATGTGGTGAGCACTAACTTTTATTTTTCAAGTTTTCATACATGTCCCCCTTAGCTTCTTGGGACATTCTGAAAAGTAGAGAAAAACGCATAAAGTCCTGTATCACAAGCCAGCAGATTAATGCACATGGCTACAGCAATCCACTGTAGTTTAGAAGCAAACTATATACCTTTGTCCAAACAGATGGTACTAAATCCCCTTTGTGGACTAAATTCTATGTTGCTGTTTGGCTACCAAACAGCTATGGAACTAGGTGTACCAAGGATTGGATCTCATGCAGACAATGCAAAGATTAGCATTCTGTTTCATTTAAATTTAAACATTGAAAGAATAATTTAAAAACCATTTCTGGATTTGGAAAGTTGAAGGACATTCAATTTGAGCTTAACACTGACCTTCACATAAAGCCTGTAGCACAGCACAGCCAATCTGTAGCCTTCTTACAGTCTGAGAAACAAATGTGCTAAACTATTGAAACTTCATTTCATTGAAACAGTAGAGGGAAATAATAGCTGTTTTACCTTAACTAACTCCCAAGGCATACAGTAACTCTAACCATAGCAGCTATAGCAGCTGATATAGGGCCAAGAGGTTGAGGGGGCTCAATCAGATACAAGAACATTGTAACTTTTCGGAGGGAACAAGTAGTTGGCGTATTTCTGCTTTCAAGTGCTATAATGGGGTCTCCCTGATTTATCACAGTATTAATCATACCTTTAAAGGGGTTATCTCACTACAAGCATAGCTTTTTATGTTAAAGATCTTGCACAAACAAGTCACTTTGCAATATATGTCCATTAACAGTATCCTATCTGTTCTGAGATAACCCCTCTTGTATGGGCTGCATCAGCTCCTCAAGTTGCTATAACTAGAGACCTGTTCAATCTCTCATGATAGGCTGCCAGCACTGGTTGCTATAGCTACAGACCTGGCTTCCACTGCGGCCTAGTAGAAGCCAGTAAACACGCCCCTGAATTCAAAGTGAAACCAAGAAAACAGGACTGAGGTCAAATGAATCAGTGTAGTGAGACAACCCCTTTAAATATTGTTACCTATGCTGCTGCTTTAGATTATTGTTAAGTGTTGGAGCCCCATCTCTTGTGCTATGGGGTGCTTTGAATTCTAGTTACACTCCTAATTAACTGATATCTGTGAAGATCTGAGATGTGCTAGTTACTGTAAGTTGTCCTTAGAAAACAGCACCGAATACCCACTGTTAAAGAAGTACTTAATGAGATGAATGGAGTAGCTGTTTAGTAAACTGGGTTTGGCCTGAGTCTTAATGGTTAAACAATATCTGTAATCTATAAATGGCTTTTCATGTACAAGTGATTGATGTTTGGGGTATCCTTAATATCTCAGGCCTATCCACTTGATTTAATAAATGCTACATGGTTGTAGGACCTCCAGGTATTTAGATGATATTATATGGGGAAAAACATGCAGGAGCATAATCGACATCTTTGAGCAGTACACAAATAAATGCAAGGTTATGCACATGGGAAGGAAAAATCCATTACATGATTACATGTTAAATGGAAAAACACTGGGTAAAAGTGACATGGAGAAGGACTTGGGAATCCTAGTGGACAGTAAACTTAACTGTAGCAGCCAGTGTCAGGCAGCAGCTGCCAAGGCTAATAGGATCATGGGGTGTATTAAAAGGGGCATAGATGCACATGATGGGAACATTATTCTCCCACTATACAAGTCACTGGTTAGACCACACATGGAATATTGTGTACAGTTTTGGGCACCAGTGCACAGGAAAGACATTGTAGAGCTTGAACAGGTACAAAGGCGGGCAACAAAAATAATTAAAGGGCTGGGTGGACTGCAATATCCAGAAAGATTAGCAAGGTTAGGGTTATTTAGTTTAGAGAAAAGACGGCTTCGGGGGGACATAATAAATGTGTTTAAATATATTAAGGGCCAATATAGAGATCTCGCTAAAGATTTATTTATACCCAGGACTGTATCTAGAACAAGGGGGCATCCTCTACATCTTGAGGAAAGAAAGTTTCTACATAAACATAGAAAGGGATTCTTTACTGTTAGAGCGGTGAGACTGTGGAACTCTCTGCCAGAGGAAATTGTCATGGTGAATTCACTAACAGAGTTCAAGAAGGGCTTGGATGCATTTCTGGAGCGTGATAACATAACAAGTTATAGTGACTAGTATTCCGAAGAAAGGGCTGGATACATTTCTAGATGCAATATAACAAGTTATAGTGACTAGGATTCTAGAGGGGGGCGTTGATCCAGGGATTTATTCCGATTGCCAGATTGGAGTCAGGAAGGTCAATTGGCTCCTACCTCATGGGGGTTTTTGCCTTCCTCTGGATCAACACTTTAACACTTTAGCAACACTTTAATAAATGGGCTGAACTGGATGGACGTATGTCTTTTTTCGGCCTGACAAACTATGTAACTATGTAATTATGTAATTCTTATGGGAGAAAGGCTTGGCATTTAAGGACAAAAAGTGCAGGTTTCAAATAACTAAATAAAAAAATTTAAGGGCCATGTACTGTCAGACAAAGGTTAGTTCAAAACTTATTGTCTTGCCAAAAATCCTGGAAAACCCAGCAGTGGTGTACAGTTTTCCTATTTTAGTAAATTATTATGCAAAGTTTAATCCAGATATCGCAACTGTCATTGAGCCCTTGAGAAAATGCATCTCTGCTTACAATAACATAAGTGATGTCACACCAGTGGTGTCGCAAAATGGTAATGCCTCTAGGCAATCTTTTATATGTATTCCTGTTGCAGTTGCAACAGCTCCAACTAGTGGCTGTTTGTACACACTGTTAGCTAACATGCAATATTTAGTATGTTCCTTGAGAGATACCATAACCCTGTCACATGACTACCTCCTGAAATCATCAAGTCTTCATCAGCAGCCATTTTCTCTAGACACATTTATAGAGCAGACATGTTCTACCATCCTCTCCCATCAAGACCTACTTGCTGGTAAGGTTAAACTGCCATTTAGGGCTCCACATGGTATAGTGTTGTATTCTATGCCAATAGCTGTTATTTACAGTTAGTTGTTGTGCTATCCAGACAGGATAGCACATGTACCCTGTACCCTCACATGTATATGTTTGCACACTCTCCATCTTGTATTGTATCTTATGCATGCTGTTACATCATGGTAAATGTATGTTTTGTATGTTTCCACAGTTTTACACTATCCTATGCTAAGTTGAAATACAGACATCGCTCCTTGTCAATGCTTGCTGGGAAAGAGTTTTGCTGCCTGTCAACTTATGCTCCTGTGGGATAGTGGGCCAGCCTCACTGTGTTTTCTAAGTGGGATCACATGCATGACAGTTGTGAAATGTTTCTTTGTATTCTACTGTTTGGCCACAAGATGCCGCTATGTTCAGTTTCCAGTATATGCAAATGAGGGACATGGTATAAAACTGGCACATGGTAGCAGCCATTTTGAGAAGCTTCTGAGACTCAGAGGAGGACAGACAGAGACAGAAACTAAGCTATAAAGAACCCAGGATTCACAGTTGTTCCAGAGACAGAGGAGAGCCTGACTGTCTATACAGACGCCATCACAGAGAGAGAGAGAGAGAGAGAGAGAGAGAGAGAGAACTCCTGGACAAGAAGGACAAGCTGCCAAGATAGAGAGGACTGTCTGCAGCCGGACCATCCACTTCACCCACAAGGATCTGCACCGGAGGACAGGGATTGCCGGCCATCCTTAAGGTACCTCAGCGGATGCGTGCACGCCAACGAGCTCAGGACTGTGAGAAGGCCTGATATTAGTTTAGTCAGTTTAGGTTCAGTTACAGGCCAAAGGAGGGTTTCACAAATACATCCTCCTGTTTAGGACTTGGAGAGTTCGCTATCGCACCACTAGCTACTTGAACCGGTTCATCTGTGAGGGAAAGTTGTGTCACATGTGTGTTTGAGAGGGAAGTGGGTAAATCATTTAAGCTGTGTAAGCTGCTGTGCTGCACCACGAGCCCCTGCAACTGCCACCACACACAATTGTTCCCGTTGGTGATTACGGTATTAAGAAGGTAAGGGGTTATCGGCCTTTCTGAACCCCACGGTTAGGTAAAGTTACCGTGCATCCAGAGAGTACACTTCTGGCAGCGTGCTATGCAGCACAGGGGCCCAGGATACATATTTGTAAATTTGTGTTTAGGGGATCTGTTCACCATCTTGTTCCAGAAAATTCAGTAAAACAAACCGTTGTTGAGCTGGTGTTGGAGTCCTGTTCTTTGTCCGTGCCGTCCCTCTATTCCGGTACACCTGCCCTCGGTACTCGGCTTCCACTTCACACCCATCGCCTCCCTATATCGCCACTAACACCTTTTAAAAAAAAACCCTAACCCTAACTTAGGACAAAGGTTAGGTTTGTGGCTAAGGTTAGAAACTGGGTTAGAGACAAAATTGGTGGTTCAGGATATCTCAAACCCTAAAAATTTTACAAGATCCGTCTAACCAGTGTTGGCAATGCAAATAGGGACCTATTCGAACAATGCTAATTCTATGTGAAGCAAAGTTTTAATACCTCTGGAAATAGGCCATGAGAGACATCATGGTATTGTGTATCAACAACAATTACATAAGAATGCTTTATGGCCAGGAATTGACAAATATGTGGAATGTGTGTCAACAAAACCAAAACCTAAACCATGTATATTATTTAACTAACAGGCTATGGGAAGATTTGGTGATTAATTTGTGTGAACTCCCATCTGGACACCATCTTTTACAAGTTGTGAATTATTGTTCACAATGACAAGAGGGAGTAATTATCTCTACAGAAACTTTACAAACTGTAACTGATATGTTGGAGCATATTCTTGCTTTTCATGGTTTGCCTTTGATTGTAAGTGACAATTGCTCTCAGTTTACCTCCATAGAGGTTTTGCAACTAACTCAAATTTAATGCTATTTAATGCAAAATATAAGTTCGGCTGAACTAGTGTCTCTCCCTGTCCATGTGCCTGTGCTATTGAAATGCTGAATAAAAGTTAACGGAAAAAGAATCGGTGAGCGCTGCTACTTTTCTTATATTGTGCATTTATTAGAACTTTCTATCTTAGAGCGTAGCACCACCGATTATTCCTGGTTCATACATCTGCAGACCAAATTAACTTTACATTTAAATGAATATTGGACTGGTGCCAATCTATTCTTGTATTTGCAACCTTACTACTATTTAACATCATCATAAAACTACATACTGTATTGTGCATGCACTAATAGGGAAGTGGCACACCAGAACTGGATTGGTAAAAGCTTTACAAATTGCTCATTTGGAGATAAAAAAGAATATATTTTTGGGGGGAATTTTTGGTATTTTGGTTTGTCTGACTATAAAGTATTCACACTGCAACAATAGTAAGTATTTTCTTTTTTGTAGTAACAAATTTAGAACAAAATTACCATACATTGTGGTTCCTGCTCCTATTAGTCTTAGAAATTTTTGGGATCCGATAAAGAAAATAATATCAGACCCTACAATAAGTTTTGGGTGCTGCAATTCTCCTATAACTGGGGCTAATATTGTAGCCCTGAGTTACACAGGAAGTCAGCAAAAAAAAAAAAAAAAAAACTGTGGTCATTTTCTGACCTTATTGGGGGTACAATATGAAATAATAAAGAATAAAAAAAAAAATACAACAACAAAAAAATCAATAAAACATCCCAAACCACAATAGAAAGTTATACCATTGCACAAATTATTTTTGCTATTAAAAATAATGAAAAAGAGAACAGACTTTTAAAATAATTTTTCTGATATTATTATTTATTATTTTTTTTAAAGCAAACTAATGTAAAATTTACATAATAAGTCCTATGTATCAATTAAAGAAGTGGAAAAAATTAGTAGAATAACCATGAGAAAGTATTTTAGCATTGTGCCTGGAAGAGAGCTACACCCAGTGTGGAACTGGTTAATATGCTTTTTTGTATTAAAAAAGGAGGAGTTGTAGTGTTAGGTGTTTAATTGCTACCTGTCTAATGTTCTGGGAGAGTCAACAAAGGTTTTTGTGTAGCTATGTTCATCTGTTCTGTCTTTCTAATTGAATGTTCACAGTGGAGCCATAGAGAATAATAGAACAAATGTAGTTTTATTTGGAATATGTTTGCTCTATTTGCCAAATATACATGATTTCTGTTCTGGATACAGTAACATACTCTACCATACTTTCGTGTCCAGAAAGCGTGTATGATAAGATAGAGCAAATGTACTAAGTAGGACTACATTTTCTCTATTGTTCTATGCTTTTGCCATGGTATGCGTTGGGGTACTATTTTTCTTGGGATTCCAATCAATTCCACAAATGGAGACAAATCCACTATTTCTACATTTTTGCTGACCACAATTTTGCAAAACTGCTCACTATGTCAAATCATTAATTTGTGCCATACAATAGTTTGAGCTGATTATTATCGACAAAGTTGAAATTGGCAAGGTTTTTATCGGTGGATCGAATTTTTAGATCATGCGATAATTATGGCTAAAAATCTGTGGCATCAATTATTATGATCACGCCATTTTTGGCGCTTCACTGTAATTTTGGGGCCTGCAAATCGATTTACAGAATAGTGCAGGGTGAGATGTGTGTGCGACGTCATGATGGGATGTGTTGGTTGCGATTGGCTGGTTAAATCCCATGTACCCTCGTTTTTCATAGAACAGCGTTCCTGTCAGCCTCTGTTGTCTCCTAGCGTTCTTAGGAGAGGACGGTGCGATATGCTAGTGCCAAACAGCTCAGCGAAATTATTCTATTTCTGCACAGTAGATACTCTACTTAGTAGGTTGATCCTTTCAAAATTTAGTTAGATTAGAGATTGGAAGATTTATGTGAGTTTGGTAGAGTATTTTTAAAGGGCATCTACCGCGTGTAAAGTCACGGGGGGAGCGGGGGTTTGGTGGTTGGCGGGGGGGGCCCTGCGGTGTGCGAACACAGACAAGCCTATAAAAGAACAAGAATTAGTGTTGACATTGCTCATGCTATGTGAAAAAAGGTCCAAGGATCGCACGGGCCATAGAAAAATGGGAGGAACTTTATTTAGAAAAAGAAGGCCAATCACAAAAGTGGGCATAAAACCACAGCAAATATCAAAAGCCAGCAGGCAGATCAGGAGAGACAGGAAAGACACGGACGCTGACATGTTTCGGGCGGCAGCCCTTATTCGTAGCACAGTGTAATTAGAGCCTGCAATATCTTTATTATTAACAGTTTGCTATTGAAATATTTCCTGGATATTGGGCAGCCTGTATTTTATTAGGATATACAATCATTTCTGTAACTGCAAGTCTCTGTGTTAGGTGCAAAACTCACTTTTTTTTTCAGTAGTGTTGAGAGATTTTTATCGACAAATTGTAATCGGCACGGGTTTATATCGGTAATCAGATTTTTTCGATCACGCGTTAATTTAGTAAATAATCTGATGGCATAATATATTTTTATCCGCGCCATTTTCGGCGCTTCCTGACAGTTTGGCGGCCAGCCCTACTGCTTACACGAATAGAGCAGGGTGAGATGTTGTGTGCGACGTCGATGATTGGGAGTGTGTGTATGGTTGCGATTTTTATGCGCTGGAATAATATCTCATACACCGTTTTATCATAGATCAGCCCTTCCTGTTCTGCCTCAGTCTCTCTCAGCGTTTCATTTTTTTTTTTTTTTAAATATAAAACCCTAGGTTGGAACGTGCGCAATGCATGTCGACAAACTACTCAGAGAAATATACTATTTTTCAACAGAGTAAAACCTATACTATTAGCTGTGTAGTGTAGATTAGACATTGGAAGATTTAGGTAGATTAGATTATTTTTAAGCAGCTTCTATCGCCTAAAAAGTCACGGAGAGGAGAGAGCGGGCGGGGGGCGGGGGGGGGCCGGTGGAGCGAACACTGATAAGCTCTTAAAGGACTCTGGATAAAGTTCACCAACTTAGTGCACTAGACATTGCACTGCAATTACTTATTTATTAACTAGTTTGATATTGTCATGATTTCCCTGGATATTGGGCAAGTGTGATATGTAGAATATAGGATACACATCATTTCTGTTAACTGCAGGTCTGTTTGTTAGGTGCAATACTCCACTTTTATTAACAGTATACATTTCAGATAGTGATCTTTTTCAATTTTACCCTCTCACCTTTGTTGTTATATCCTCCTGTGCACATTATTTTAGAATCCAGCATATCTTGTATCAGCAACTGGTTGATAGGTGCAAAAATACCTTGTTTCATCAGAATCATATAAACAGATACGTTGTTTTTTGCACTTTTGCCCAAGTACAAATTGTTCATTGGATAGACTTGCAATATTTCTTATATTAGCAATTTTATAGTCACCACAGGTGATTGAAAGGTGCACATAAAATTCCTTGTATCATCGAATCTATAACAGATACGTGTTTTTTTAATTGGCGCAATTGCTGTTTGTTTCATTCAGATAGCGTCGCACTTATATCTTATACAGGGCAATTTTATGTCACCACAAGTGTGAATTGAAAGGTGCCAAATCATTACCCTTTGTATCATCCGAACTTAACAATAAGTGTTTTTTTTACTGTGGGCATTGCAGATTGTTCATTTCAGATAGGTCGTGCACTTATATCTTTTAACTGCTATTTTTTGTCACCACAGGTGAATTGAAAGCGTGCAAAAATTACCTTGTATCATTCTGAATCTTTATCAGATACGTGTTTTTTGACTTTGGCGTACTGTGCTTTGTTCATTCTGATTGCGTGCAACTTATATCTTTTTTCAGCAATTTTTTAGTAACCATGGTGAATTGAAATGGTGCCCATAATATACCATGTATCAGCCGAATCTATAACAAGATAAGTGTTTTTTTTGACATTGGCGCATTTGCAGCTTTGTTCATTCAGGTAGCGTTGCCACTTATATCTTATACAGCAATTTTATAGTCACCACAGGTGAATTGAAAGGTGCAAAATACTTGTATCATTTCCGAATCTAGAAAAACAGATAACGTGTTTTTGTCTTTGGAGTTACTGCAGCTTTGTTCATTCAGATAGCGTGCTCTTATATCTTTTACAAGCAATTTTTTTAGTCACAACAGGTGAATTGATAGCGTGCACTAATAATACCTTGTATCATCCGAATCTATAACAGATACGTGTTTTTTGACTTTGGCGCACTGCAGCTTTGTTCATTCAGATAGCGTGGCCACTTATATCTTATACAGCAATTTTTATAGTCACCACTGGGAATTGAAAGTGCCAAAAATACCATTGTTTAATCCGATTTATAAAGTACGTGTTTTTTGACTTTGGCGCATTGCAGCTTTGTTCATTCAGGTAGCGTGCATATATCTTATACAGCAATTTTATATTCACCATAGGTGAATTGAAAGGTACCAAAAACAACTAGTATTATTTTACGAAAAACATAAAAAGATACGTTTTTTTTTTGCACTTTTGCCCATGTCCAGATTTGGTATCATTTGAATCCTGCAAATTTTGTTTTGATTAGAGGGATTTGAGAATAGCTGTGATTTTGCCGTCTGTTAATAATAGACTTTCCTAAACTATTCCATCACCGTCTCAAATTTTTATATTTATTATAATGGAGCGAAATTCAGGTGTAAGCGAGCAAAGTGGGGGGTTAGCACTGGAGGTAGAGGTACCAGAGAAGGTGCTCCTTCCAGTGATGGGCAACAACACGCTGGCATGCGGATCATTGGTTGCAGGACCGTTCAGGCCTGTCATCGCTGGGTCAGGGCCCTGTGAATCTACCAGTATCGAACAGCGTCTGCCAATATGTTCTTCAGTGGGGTTTAAAAAATTGCATCTGCTTCACAGCAGTACCTTTACATCCTCGTCCTCCCATTCCCGGCCACAAAATGTCATACATCTGCATCATCGTCATCCGGCTCCACATGAAGCGACCGGAAGGCCCACATTGTCATATCGTGTACCCCACACTACTGTGGGGTAATCCATTTTCGGAAGACTCTTGATGACAATAATGCAGCGTTGGGGTAAGAGGACATGTTTAAAAGATCAAGTGGAATGATTAGTCTGCTGTCGCCCAGTTACTGATGACATCAGGGAGGAGAAGGAAGACGCGAGTCATTCACGGCCAAAAATCGCCGGGCGGTCTGCACTAGCCTTGCAGTGCCCCTTGCTTGTAGCCCGCTGATTCTGGATTGCAGAACTGTCTGGACGACGCCAAGTCATCTGTGTTGATGTGATGATGGATGACATTGCGGATCTATCCTGGTCTTTTCTCCAAGATTTGCTTGGCGAGTAGCTACTTCATTCAGTGGACGAGGAGGGTAGACGATGGGGTAGTGTCAATACGGGTCCGGACCACAAAAAGGGAGAGGGCGGGTCGCAGAAGTCGCTGATATGATTCCGCCAGCCACGGTCAGCGGACAAACCCGGCTACCTCTCTCTTATTCGCCCATCAAAAAGGTCCAGGACCTCTCAAGCATGGGCCTTCTTTGAGCAAGCCTCGGATTCACCCAGCGATGTCATACGCCGCCTTTGCCATAAAACGCATAAGTAGAGCAAGTAACCATAGGTGGTTAACCACCACCAAACCATGTGTTGTCACATGAGAGAAGTGGCATGAGTTGAATTGGAGGGGCAAACACTTGGCCAAAATAAAAAGGCCAGGACCGACGCCGGGCTCCAAACCACTGTCCACACCACTATGTCTCAGCATCCTCCGCTCCTCCGCACCACCATGCGTTCCTAGTCTGCCCATGTCTCTCCCCCAGAGTCATGATCTGGGATTCAGCCTCCCGCTTCAGGCCCTCCACCGTCGCCACGAGTACCACCAGCACCCTCAGGTGACACATCTACCCCTTCTCTTCCCGCCAGTTTGACGACCGGCAAGCGTACACGCGGCCTGTCTAAGCAGCCAAGGCCTTTGTCTACCAGAGTAACTCCTTCATAACCCAAAGCATTCCCAAAGCCAAAAGCCTTATGATTGTCGGCATTGCAAAGGCTTTGGCCTTGGATATGTTGGGGGCCCTTTCCGTCTGATGGTCTCAGATGGGTTCCGCCACGTCTTGGCCCCTCGCCCTGCCCCCAATACAAGATGCAGTGCAGGCATTGCTTTGCCATAATATCTGTCCCTTGCCCTTTCGGCCAGCCAAGTGTGTCATCTAAAATTTCAAGCCGCGTTGTCTGCATTTCTGTGTCAGGTAGGAGATAAGTACATCTGTCACACCGACAAATGGACTATAAGCACGGACAAGGCCGCTATATCACTGTGACAGCTCTCTGGGGTGAGCTATGGGTGGATGGTCTCTGGGGGTGTAGGTGGCTCTTAAGGCTCGGCGCACGCTCTTCAAAACTGGAGGGATGGTGCAGGGTACTATTTCCCCCAGGTCCTCTGGTGGATTCAAGTTGCCCTAGACGAAAACCAAGCCACGTTTTGAAATTAATCTGTATTGGAGGACCGTCCCCTCACAGGTAAGGAGCCGTGGACGGATCTACCGCTCAATGAGACCAAGCGGCTGGCTGGTGGTGACAAGAACCTTGTGCCAGGCAAGGGTGGGTGTTCGATAACGGGCGAAATATGCTGGACTACCTTAAGATCGGTAGGCTGGAGAACATCCCTTGCCTGCGCTCAGGTCTTGTACATGGTCGTCCAGAAAATTTCGAAAAGAGCTTAACTGGCACTCTGGATGCTGCGTGCTGTAAGAAGGCTCGAGGTACTGAGTTCGCACTTCCGCCGTTCGCACACGTGCTTCGTCCCGCCTGGATGCGTATGCTGAGTAAGCTCGGCGCTACCCGGTCAACCGTTTTATCATTGTTTGACGTGGCAACACGCTTGGAATTCACACCTCACATGCTCCAGCGATTTTGTGCTGCAGCGCAATGCAATTACTCTGTACGCAGTGAACACATGGCCCTGACTAAGCTGCTGTCGCGGGACATCGGGGTGTTGAGCCCAACGAGAGTGGAGGCCTGGTGGGTGAAGAGCTCTGCCACCATCCTTGCCAGTTGAAGATGCCACCAAAAAGGTCAGTGCGGACAATGCCGTTGTACAGCATGAGTATTGTGGTGATCTGTAGTTATGGGTAACGTATCGTTGGACCTCTGAAACATCAGGTATTGACCAGCGCGGAGGAGTCGAGACCGACACAGATGCGGACACGGAGCCTTTCTCTCGTTGAATTCCCCAAGGCCGACACGTTACACATTTTTATCGGTTCTTCTTTAGGCAGTGGGTTCTGGGTCCAGGGCTAGGGCAAGGGCGGCACCTCTCTCTCAGGGTGCATCTGTCTGGGTTGTCAAGGCGGCTGGTTGAAGGCTGGTCGCCAGAGAAGGTGGAGGAGGAGGAGGAAGAGGTATTCCTTGGACAACGATGTTACTGACGTCACTGACTTGGAACAGGGTATGGCGGCGAATTTGTGGAGCAGAAGGAAGTGAGGAAGATGACTTCTGCGAGTGCCCCTCGACACTAGGAGGGATTGGGAAATCAAGGCTCCATCTCTCATATGAGTGCTTGGATGCTCCATTTCCTCAACATGATAATCGACTTTATGGACATACAAAATGGAACAACCGTTACATGGGTGGCCACCCTCCTGGATCCCCGGCTTACAAATACTAAACTCCTGCTCTTTCCTTCCCCCACCAATATAGAGAGTAAAATGCAGGATAATGGAGACTTGCTGATTGATCAACTGGATGACATTCTGTTGCGTACTGCTTCACGTTTTCTTTTAGTTCATGGTGGAACTACGCCAGTGAGTGACTGCTGTAGTGTGCCCACCTAAGTAGCAGTTTGCGGTTAGCGGGGTTGCAGAGCGCAGGCTGACGAAGTGGGGTGGCAGAAGCCTAATGTGTGACATTGGGCAATCTTTTATTAACTCCTCAACAAACTCAGCAAGCAGGGCACACATAATACACCAGAGACCAGATTAAGATCATGTGTGCACGACTATCTAGTATCAACCCCGATGTTGTTGTATGTGTCCCGGGATCCCAATAGACTTCTGGTATCCATAATGGTACGAATGGCCCGTGCGGATCGGCCAACGACCATAGAGGTTGTTTGTCCTGCCCATCAGCCAGCGTCATATCTGAGCGACCTTCAGCACAGACGGATGAGTCATTACAGATATAAGCATCCGGACTTTCCACAGATATATGTGGATCGTTTGATTTCATCAAGATGAATCAGGCATGGATATCTGATGATGTTGTGGCCACCAATTGCTGTGGTCACCGAATTAGTTTGCTGGTCTACTTACTTTCCTTCTCCAAACAGAAATGGTCCTCTTGAAAAACTTATTTTTAAAATGATCATTGCTTCCTGCAATTTTTATTCTCAATTCCCACTACAGTTATTTTTGTGGTTTTGCTGTGAGGAGTCTGTAAAAGACACCATGGTTTCGTGACAAAAACCATTTCCTTTACTCATTTATCTATCAGAATTTTTAGACATTGTCAATGGTTTTTGGGGTCGTGTTGCCTCGACAATTTTTAATAGTGCTGAGAAGTCATTTTATTAATTTTTTCGTGGTCATGGTGCTATGAGATACAGCAATTTCAATGTTCCTTTGGAACAGAAATGTGGCTTTTAAAGTAGCATTTCCTCCCTCACTTTTTTAACTGTGGCTGAGAAGTCATATTTTTAATTTTTTGGGGTCAAGGTTGCTGTGAGATACAGCAATAACTTGGTCCTTTGGAACAGAAATGTGCTATTTTAATGTGGCAATTTTCTCCATCACAATTTTTACAGTGGCTGAGTAGTATTTTTACTAATTTTTGGGTCATGCTGCTTGGAAAATTGCAGCAATTTTACTACAGGTCCTATTCTAAAAAAATGTTGTTTCTATTAGAACATATGTTCTTCACAATTGTATCAAAAGTGGCTCATGGGTCATGTTTTGAATTTTTGGGGCATTTGCTTGACATGCAGCTATTACTACAGGTGCTATTATAAAAAATGGTGTTCTAACAGGACATTTGTTCTTCACATATGTCAAGAGTTGTCAAGGTTGTGGTGCTGTCAGAAACAGGAATATGGTAGGTACACTGTAAATGGGGGGACACATATTGCAAAATGACTTGTCTTTGCCAAGATCTTTAACATAGGCTATCAATCCCTGTTATGAGACAACCATTTTAATACCAATTATAAAAAGAACAGACTTGGTGGATTCCATCTATTTTAAAATGTGTTTTCTAGACTTAAACTACTAAAAAATTGCATGTACAAAATAGCTGGTAAAATATTCATCTGAATTGTTACAAGGGATGGTACAGGAAAACTTGACCAGATGTAGGTAGATCAGTGGGACATGGTGAATGGAGCACGGAGCTGAGAACAAAGAACAGAGACCATTTCCTCCAGCTAGTGAGTAAAATGAGAAAAAGAAATGCCCCAGAAAATGGGCACCTGGGTGGAACATGAGCAGTAACACCAGTATTTCCAAGTGAAGCTCAATTGGTCCAGCACTATAAGGAGGGGCAAGCAGCTACCAGGTTTTACTGTGTACTGAGGAAGGCTGGAGTTCTACACACTTCCGCTCCACACTCTGCTTCAGCACGTCAGTTTTCGTTGTTGCGTCATCAGGGCATTTTAACCTCGCGTGTTAATTAGATTGACGGACACCAAGCACTGGGCTTTCACAGCACCCACTGGTAAACTACGGCCATGGGTCATGCTGTGGCCAGGTCATGGTATAGTCAATGTCCAGTGAAACTAAACTGGTGGTTTGGAAAGACTTCCTTTTTCACGGCACTTTTTAATCTGAGGTCATGCAGGTTTGGGGCTCTTGCTTTGCGCGTGGACAGATATAGTCTGTGTCCAGTGAAACTAAGATGGTGGGTTAATGAATCCTTTTTCCGGCTCTTTTTAATCTGGCCGTGTCATGCAGGTTTGGGGCTCATTCTTTGGCATAGGACAGATATTGTCTATGTCCAGTGAAATAAAATGGTGGTGAAAAACTCCTTTTTCACGGCACTTTTTAATCTGGGTGCAGGGGCTGAGTATAGTGCCTCAGCACCAGGATACATGCAGCCATAACTGTACACATAGCTCTATACTAAGAGGATTAGTGCTCAGCAAAGGAGCATGTCACCGCCAAACTGTAAACTTGCCTTATACATACTGAGATAGTTGCCTCAACAAGGAGCTGACACCGCCCAATACTGTACACATAGCTCTATACTGCAGAGGATAGTGCTCAATGCAAGGAGCTGACACCGCCCAAACTGTACACATAGCTCTATACCTACAGAGAATAGTGCTCAGCACAGAAGCCTGACACACCACAAAAAATGTAACATAGCTCTTATAACTTACAGAGAATAGTGCTCAGTCACAGAACCTGATTCCGCCAAAACGTTACACATAGCTCTATACTATCAGAGAAATAGTTGATCGCCACAGGAGCCTGACACCGCCCAAAAACTGTACACATAGTCTTACTGCTGAGAATAGTGCACAGTCAACAGGAGCATGACAACGCCAAACTATACACATAGCTCTTTACTACAGAGAATAGTGCTCAGCACTGGAACCTGGACACCGCCCAAAATTTAACACATTGCTCTATCTACAGAGAATAGTGCCTCAGCTCAGGAATCCTGACCACCGCCCCCAAACCGTAACACATAGCTTATTTACTAAAGTGTATAGTGCTCAGTCACACCACATGACACAACCTAACTGTACACTTAGCTCTATACTGCAGTGAATAGTGCTCAGCTCAGGAGCCTGAAACCCCCCCCCCCCCAATACGCAAAACCTGTACACATAGCTCTATCTACAGAGATTTAGTGCTCAGCACAGGAGCCTGGACACCGCCAAACTGTACACATAGCTCTATACAACAGAGATTAGTGCTCAGACACAAGAGACTGACTCGCCAAACTGTACAAAAATAGCTAATATACAGTGAATAGTGCTCAGAACAGGAGCCTGACACCGCCATAACTGTCAACATTAGCTCTATACTACAAGAGAATAGTGCTCAGCCAAAGGAACTGACACGCCAAATGTACACATAGCTCTATACTCAGTATTAGTGCTCAGCCACAGGAACATGGACACCGCCCAAACCGTAAACATAGCGTCTATACTACAGAGAATAGTGCTCAGGCACAACACCTGACACACCAAACTGTACACTTAGCTTATTTACTGCTGAGAATAGTGCTCAGCACATGGAGCCTGACACCGCCCCAAAACTGTTCAACATTGCTCTATACTACTGTGAATAGTGCTCTGCACAGGAGCACGACACCGCCAAAACTGTCACATAGCTCTATTCTACAGAGAATAGTGAACTCAGCACAGGAAACTTGACACCGCCACAAACTGTACACATAGCTCTATACTACAGAGAATAGTGCTCAGCAATGAGCATGACAACCGCCAATCTGTACCACATAGCTCTATACTACAGAGATAGTGCTCCTGCACAGGAGCCTGACACCGACCCAAACTGTACAAATAGCTCTATACTACAGAGAATAGTGCTCAGCACAGGAAACTGATCCGCCAAACCGGTTACAATAGCTCTAACTACAGAGAATAGTGCTCAGCACAGGGCCATAGACACCGCCATCTGTACCACATAGCTCTATTCGCAGAGAATATGCTCAGCACAGGATGCCTGAACACCGCCAAACTATACACACTAGCTCTATACATACAGAGAATAGTGCATCAGCACAGGAACCTGGACACGCCAAACTGTACAAATTGCTCTATACTACCAAGAATAGTGCTCAGCACCAGGAACATGACACCGCCAAACCGTACACATAGCTCTATACTACAGAGAATAGTGATCAGCACAACCACCTGACACCACCAAACTGTACACATAGCTCTATACTGCAGAGAATAGTCCTCAGCACAGGGAGCCTGACACGCCATAACTGTACAATAAGCTCTATACTACAGAGGGAAGTGCCAGCACAGGAGCCTGACAACGCCAAACTGTACAAATAGCTCTATACTGCAGAGAATTGTGCTCAGCACAGAAGCCTGAACCGCCAAACTGTTACACATAGCTCTTACTACAGAGTAGAATGTGCTCAGCAAAGGTGCCCTGACCACCGCCTAACTGTAAACATTAGATCTATACTACAGAGAATGTGATCGCCGAAGCCTGACACCGCACCGAAGACTGTACACTAGCTCTATACTACTGAGGAATAGTGCTCTGCACGGGACCTGACACCGCCAAACTGTACACATAGCTCTATAATACAGGAATAGTGCTCAGCCTCAGGAACCTGACACCGCACAAACCGTACTCATAGCTATATTCTACAGAGAATAGTACTCAGCACAACCACTGACACCACCAAACTGTTCAACATAGCTCTTTATTTTTTATTGCCTAGGGGGGGGAAGAATAGTGCTCAGCACCAGGAGCCTGACACCGCCCAATCTGTACACATAGCTCTATACTACAGAGAATAGTGCTCAGCACAGGAACCTGACACCGTCAAACTGTACACATAGCTCTATACTACAGAGAAATAGTTGCTCTGGCACAACCACCTGACACCACCAAACTGTACACATAGCTCTATTACTGGCAGAAAATAGTGCTCAGCCAGGGAGCTGACACCGCCAAATGTACATCTTAGTATATAATAAGAGAATAGTGCTCAGCAAGGAGCATGACACCGCACCAAACTGTACAACATAGCTATATTACTACAGAGAATAGGCTAGCACAGAAGCTGACACAGCCAAACTGTACAAAAACCTCTATACAACAGAGAATAGTGCTAAGCACAGGAGGCTGGACACCGCCCCAAACTGTATACATAGCTCTATACTACAGAAATTAGTGCCCTCAGACAGAAGCCTGAATACGCAAAAACTGTACACATAGCTCTATACTACAGAGAATAGTGCTCAGGCACAGGAGCCGGACAACGCCAAACTGTACCACATAGCTCTATACTACTGAGAATAGTGCTTCAGCACAGGTACATGACACCGCCAACCGTTTACATAGCTCATATACCTACAGAGGAATAGTGCTAGCACAGGAGCAATGACACGACAAAACTCGTAAACATAGCTCTTTACTACAGAGATTAGTGCTCTGCACAAGAACCTGACACGCCCAAAACTGGACACATTGCTATATCTACAGAATATAGTGATAGAACAACCACCCTGACACCGCACAAACTGTACACATATGCTCTATACTGCAGAGTATAGTTGCTTCAGCACAGGAGCCTGACACCGCCAAACTCGTACAGCATAGCTCTATACTACAGAGAATGTGCTCAGCAGGTTTGGGGTCATGCTGCGTTCCGGACAGGGATATTCAATGTCCAGTTCAAGTAAGATGATGGTTCAAATCATTCTGCCTTCTGGCACTTTTTAATTTGTGGGTGATGCAGGTTTAAGGGTCAGGCTGTGGTACAAGACAGGGATAGTGAATGGTCTGTGACTTTTTTTCTGTGACTTTTATAACCAAAAGTGTGTTGCCTAAGATGTAGCACGTATCCATTTGACTGTTTGGATGTTAATTTCAGCTTCTCCGCCTTGTTTGGGTTGAAAATAATGAAGGGGGTTGTTGCTCTCCCTAGACTTTAATGGTCATCGCTCATAATCGACTCCTCACTATCGAAAACCTTATCGATGGTGGCCGACTATCGACTATCGCCCGATGTCGATAGCCAACGTAATCGCTCAACACTACATGCTAGGCAACCAGATGCTTCAATTCCTGTCCATACTACACAGAAAGTCAATAGACAGCAGATGACAGCATACCGATGGGCTTTTTAAAGAGAATTCACCTTAAAATGCATTGTCTACTTGTTAGTGTACAACATTTTCTTGCTGTTGTTTCTGTGGTTTGCCATTGACTATCGTCAGGGCCGGGACAACGGGTAGGCAAGGGTAGGCGGACCACCTAGAGCTCCGCTTCATCCCAGGCAGGAAGGGGGCGCAAAGAGGTATGGAGTGAGCTGAATTTTACATTGGGAGGAGAGGAGTGGGGGAGCTACATGCCTTATGTGCCTGGGGCACCAGAATACCTTGTCCCGGCCCTGACTACCGCTGTTCCTGACGTTGCTCCTGCCTTATGCTCCAGGTTGTCTGCCTAGTTCTTGTTATATAACTTCTGGCTCTGACCTATGGCTACGTTATTCCTACATTTTCATCTTGTCCTCTGGCCTGAAGCATTCTGAATGCTATCCTGGTGGTGATGATCCTTGGTTACATTCTGGACTCCTCTCCTACCTCCTCATCGTTCCTGCCACACATTAGTGACTATTGTAGGGACCATGACCAACTGATATTCCTGCAGTAATGTCCACATTCCCTTGCAGAGGATAAGGGTAAATAATAAGGCGCTCCATGTCCCAGTCTAGCCAGAGGAAAAATGAGGTGGGGAATTTATGCATTGACATCTCTGGTGCAAGAATGTAACAGGGGACAATTCAACACATTTATGAATTACACATTGTTCTGTACAATCTGATCAATGTCAAGGAATTAATCTACTGTAATTCAAAGTTGTTACACAACAGAATGTTAAAAAGTCCAAGGGAGTTGAGACTTATAGGCCGTCTATATTATGGCTGTAGGCACAACTGGATACAATGTACATGGTAATGTTTCATTAAAATGAATGAAAGGTACAAATTTCAACTATAAAGACAGACCAGCCTCCCCCACCCAATTTCCTTGAAACCAATACATTTACTGGTAATTTCTGTCAGATCAATTTATAGATTTCTTTTGATAAACAGAACAGTTCTCATTCACTAAAAATGAATTTTTACTGTTACGGAAACTGCATTACATCCTCTTCTAGTTACAATTATTTGAAATCAAACAACATAAGAAAATAAATTAATGCATTAACAATTATGTGATTTCCAAACAGTTCTAGTGTTATATATACTGCAAATTACCATAGACATTACCATTTTGCATAAGTATGCCGATATGATAAAATGAGGAAGAGTTTTGTGTTATAGACAGTTTTTGCATTGAAACATGCCCATAAATTGTACTCAAAATAGTATATATTGTTAATTTTTACTATTATAATCTGCTGTAGAGTTGAGTTGAATAATCTTGTAAACACTAATAATTATATTCATTTTGTTGTATAGATTCAGAGCTACATCCTGTATTATACTCCAGTGCTGCACTCACTATTCTGCTGGTGCAGTCACTGAAAATAAATTACTTATCCTGTACTGATCAGGAATTTCATCCTGTATTATCCTCCAGAGCTGCACTCACTATTCTGCTGGTGCAGTCACTGTGTACATACATTACTTATCCTGTACTGATCCTGAGTTACATCCTGTATTATCCTCCAGAGCTGCACTCACTATTCTGCTGGTGCAGTCACTGTGTACATACATTACTTATCCTGTACTGATACCGAGTTACATCCTGTATTATACTCCAGAGCTGCACTCACTATTCTGCTGGTATCGTCACTGTGTACATACATTACTTATCCTGTACTGACCCTGAGTTAGATCCTGTATTATACTCCAGAGCTGCTCTCACTATTCTGCTGGTGCAGTCACTGTGTACATACATTACTTATCCTGTCACATTCTGTATGATATTTTAAACAGGTGGTGTAGCTGCAGTTTTTGTCACATACTGCTTGTTGACCCTTTTTCCAGACCATACCCCTATTTTCCAGCCCTGCCTTTTGTACAGGCTCCTCCTCAAACTATAAATTATAAGCATGATAACACTTTCCCTGTGGAGTTAACACAAGAAAAAAAATATACTAAAAAAAGATGTACATACTAACATACAGCATAACCCCTCAGACTGCTATAGGTACTGTATTATGACCATGTACTAAAACGTACAGTAAACTTTCAAATAAATGTTACATATATCAATAACACAACTAAATACAAGACATGCAAAATATATCTTAGTAGAGAAAAAAAAAAAAAAACTCTTTCTCTACAGTTATTTATTTCCCTGCTTTAAATTTATCATTAATTTAAGGAAAATATCAGTCTCCACAGGATTCCGGTCACTGAAGAATCAAACTGCAGCGGCCCATTATAGTCTATGGAAAGGGCAGGGTGAGGAGTTGGAGGTTGCTGCAGAGTGAAGCAGAGGCAGAGAGAAACATTGAGACATAGCTTAAAACTCTAGTGAGTGCTATATGTCACCCCTATTCTTGATATGCATCTGAGGCCAGGTTTGCATCTGTGTTGGAGGATCTGTTCAGATGCCTCTGCAGATTTCATAAACAAGTTATAGAAAAAATAGTTCAACATGCAGCACTATTTTTCTGTTAAAAAGGCATAAATATAATGGACCCTATGGACTACCATAGTAGTTGAGCCGGTCTGTGGAATGCTGTTGGTGTCCAACATTTAACACCTTATCAGCCACCTTCTCAGAGTTTTGACATCGGGGTTTGCGGCTTCTGGCGCTGCAGCAGCTCTGAGAACAGAGCTTTACTTCACATCCCTGCACAGTCTCTGCAAGTGCAAAGGAGTGGAGGAAACATCCACTCTTATGCATTTGATTGCTTCAGTCAGTGACCACAACATAATCAAAGGGCTTTCCCCTGCTCTGTTGGGTGATCGGGACTCCGGTGACCCAACAGAACCCGGGGAACAGCTGAACCGTCCGCCCTGGGGACATAGAGTAGCCCCAGGTCTGTCTGTGTAAGAAGTCAGCGATCAGGGCAGACTATGTGCTGCCCTGATCGCTGCCTGTGTCAGACTGACACAGATTATAATGTATTAGCTTATATGAATATGCTAAAATATTACGAAAAGTAAAAAAAAAAAAAAATGTAAAACAATTTTCCCTTCATGGGATTTAAAGAAAAAGTAAAAAACATAAGAGAAGTGTAGAAGAAAAATAAAATAATAAAATAAAAATAAATATTTAATAAAAAATATTGTTCATACATTACACACACACACACACACACCACACACAAAAGAAAACCCTACACATATTAGGTATTGTCACAACTGTAATAACCTGTAGAATTAATCTAACAAGTTATTAAGTGTGAAATGTGAATGGTGTAAAAGAAATTTTTAAAAAACAAGAAAACAAAAAAATTGAAAAAAATTCTGCAATAATTTATAAGTGAACTTAAACTATTCCCCCAAAAAGTAGAACTTGTCCCAAATAAAACAAGGCCTCCTACAACTGCGTCAATGAAAAAATAAAAAAGTTACGACTGTTGAAACGCAAGGCGGCAAAAACAAAAAAAAAAGTGCTGGTCATGAAGTACTTTTCAGGTGTTCGCCTTAAGGGGTTAAGCAGGAGTCTGCAACATTGGCTCTCCAGCTGTTGGGAAACTACAACTCCCATCACGCATTTATATAATGTATATCATTGGGCATGATGGAAGACGTAGTTTCCCAACAGCTGGAGAGCCGACGTTGCAGGCCCCTGGGTAAATGGATACAGCTAGAGATGGGCGAATTTCTCAAAAATTCGATTCGGTGACTTTGCCGAATTTTCCGACAAAATTAGTTTCGGTCCGAATTACTTTGGCACTAATCACGTTAAAAAACAGCTACTTCCAGGCTGCACAGAGCCTGCAGGGTGCTGTAGAACATTGTGCCATGCTTAACCCCTTAAGGACCCGGCGTTTTTTTTTGGTGACACATTCATGTGTCCCTCCTCGCTTCTGCAAGCCATAACTATTTTATTTTTCCACCTTCATAGACACATGAGGGCGTTTATTGTGCGGGACAAGATGTACTTTCTAATGGTGTTATTCACTATACTATAGAATATACTGGGAAACCACAAAAAAATTCCAAGTGGGACAAATTGTGAAAAAAAAAATGTATTTTGCGGGGGTTTTGCTTTTACGGCATTCAATCTATGGTAAATATAATGTGTTATCTGTATTCTACAGGTTAATACGCATCCGGAAATACCAAACATATAGGGTTTCGGTTTTGTTTTGGTACCGTAAAAAAAAATTCCAAACATTTTCTATTTTTGAAATTTGCGCCACGGCGCCATTTTGTGCGGCCAATAACTTTTTTGTACTAACACCTACGGACGTCAGTGAGGCGGCATTTTTTGCGGGCTGAAGTGTACTTTTTATCGCTAGCAGATTGGAATGCATGCAACTTTTTTGGTCATTTTTATTCCATTTTTTGAGTGATGAAAAATGACCAAAAAACGAAATTTTGGCGTTTGGAATTTTTTTTCTTCTACGGTGTTCAGCGTACGGGATAAATGATGTTTTATTTTTATAGATCAGACTTTTTCGGACGCTGCAGTACCAAATACGTGTAACTTTTTTTATTATTTTAATGATTTTATTTGTAAAATGGGAGAAGGGGGGTGATTTGAACTTTTAATACGTTTTTTTTTTTTTTTACTGTAACATTTAGTCTCCCTATGGTGCTTGACCACTAGGGGGAGCGATTGTTAATACAACCTAATGCATTGCATAGGCATAGGCAATGCATTACACTGTACAAAGATGGCGGTTTCCCCACTTCCTGTCTGCCGCCTGGATCATCAAAAAATCGTTAATGGCCTTTCTCTGTTCATACAGTCGGCCCAACATGAGCAGGCTGGAATTCCAACGGGTGGAAACAACACATATCAGAGTGTGTTGGGGGAGGCCATTCTGCCGCTGCAACTCAAGGAGGGTGTTCCTGGCTTTGTAGGACTGGATGAAGTGCATGCACAGTTGTCTGGCCATTTTCAGAATCTTCTGAAGATCGGTGGAAGACTTCAGGAGCCTTTTCACATCCAAATTGTACACGGGCGCCATGCAGGGCGCATGGACCATCTCTCCTCGGTGCAGCTCGGACACCATGTTACTCCCATTGTCCGTCACCATGGTTCCGATTTGCAGTTGGCGCGGAGAAAGCCACACATCAATTTCTTGCTGCATGACGCGGAGCAGTTCCTTCCCTGTGTGACTTCGTTCGCCGAGGCAAGCCAGGTGTAGAACTGCGTGACACCGCTGTGCCCTACACATGTGGTATGATGGAGCAGTACTTGTGGAGACGGTGGTGGTGGTGGAGGAGGAGGAGACGGACATTGGCGCAGGAGCCGCAGTTTGACAACGTTGAGAAGAAAGCGGCGTCTCCTGTCCAAGTTGTTGGTGTGCCTGGGCAGAAAGCACATTAACCCAGTGGGCCGTATAGGACATGTACTGGCCCTGACCGTAGTTACAGCTCCAGACGTCCGTGCTGCCGTGCACCTTGGAACAAACCGATAAGCTCAAGGACTGGCCCACCTTCTGTTCTACATATTTATGAAGTGCTGGTACTGCCTTTTTGGAAAATAAATTACGGCTTGGAACTCTCCATCTCGGCTCGGCACAAGCCATTAGTTCTCCAAACGGTGCAGAGTCCACCATTTGGAAAGGGACAGACTGCATTACCAACAACTTGATCAGAAGCACGGTCAGCTTCTGCACCTTAGGATGGTTGGACGCATACTGTTGTCTCTTTGCAATCGCCTCGCTGAATGACAGCGGTGGCAGGATGGACCACCACATCTGGGCCACGTTTCTCCCAGGCCACCGGATGGTGACGCTGCATGTGTTGACGCAGGGCCGTGGTGCCAACGTTAGCGCCATGGCCACGCTTCACTTTCTGCCCACAGATTCTACATATACCCATATTCGGCCCCCGGTGTCATAGCAAAGAAATGCCCCACCTCCGAGTATCTGATTTCCCCGCCCCCGCTCCCCACTGAGGCACTTCTGCCGCCGCGGCCTCGCTGAGCCCCTGTGCCGCTACTTGCTTGGACCTGCGAAAGCAGGTTTTTTCCCCCGTGGCCGCTTGGCTCCCGCCCTTTCACACTGCTGCTCCCCTGCTGACTCACGGCCACACAACCCACTTGCTGGCTGCGCCGCTGCCTGAGGCCCCAAGCTGACGCCCTCTTCTCCTGACAATGATGAAGCCCTTGCCTCACCCGGCTCCCAAGTGCGGTCGGCTACATCATCATCTATTTGTGTTTCATCGTCACTGCTGTCCTCATCACTAGTCTTGGTATGCAGAGGCTGACCCCTCACAAATGACCTCCCATGCCACCTCCACATCTATACTTTGCCGTCTACTGAAGAAGCAGGGGATATTGGCCCCATTTCTTCGCTGCCAAAGTGCTGACTGCCCTTCTCAAAATTGTTCATCCTCGCTATATAGTGGCGCTGAGCCCAAAACCACACAGTAGATCTCTGGCTGAGGGAACCGGATGGGACAGAGGGGGGTTGAGGACAGATGAAGGCCCCTGACCGCTCCCAGGCCATGCCAACTAAGGGTTGTGTCTGACGTTCCCCCGACTCTTGGCTGGAGTTGTCAGATGTCATCTGGGAGGAAGTGGATGACCTAGTCAACCAATCAAGAACCCTTGGGTTGCTGGTCAGCACACGGCCGCTACATGACAGCGGAAGTTGTGGCCTCAACAAGTGACCCCTGCTGCGACGTCCCCTTGCTGTGCTGCGACCTGCTCCAGGAATGTTTGTGCCTCTGCCACTCGCAGGTGAAGAGCCTGCCACCACTCTGTCTGACATACTGTTTGTTCTAAAATGTACAGACACTGTTTGATGAAGATATCCGTATATGATAAATACACACCCTGTATTTGACTTCAAATGAATCAGTAAAAAGTTTGGGTAACCCTTGGATATAAATTGCGCTCCCCCAAAGGGCCCAGGAAAATTGACTTGTATGTGCTGTTTAAAAACACTGTGTATTTTCTGAATAAAAAAGCACAAACAGGCTTAATTAACCTTCGGATATGAATTATGCTACAGGCAAAATTGCTTCTTTGGCGGTGAAATTTGTTGACAGAAATATGCTGTCAACAATTACCAGCTTTGTAGCGTGTTAAAATGGCGTGTATTTTATGGCACACAACAACAGAAAAACTTGTAATTAACCTTCGGTTATGAATCATGCTACACGCAAAATTTCTTCGAGGTGAAAAAGAACGTTTCTTTTAGTGACCACAACAGCAGAACGCTTAATTAACCCCTGAATCTAAATTTCACAAAAAGAAATGAGCAACCAAAAATGAAATGGTATTGGATTGTACAAAAGCTGTTTCTTTAAATTGAATACAACAGGAACAGGCTTAGATAACCTTGGATATTCAATATGCTCAAGAACTGAGCAGATAGCATTAAAAAGTATATGCAGCTGCATTGGGCACACCTGGACTTCAGATCCCAATACCCACAAAATCAGAATTAGAAAAGTAAGAGAAGCAGTCTCTGAGAACAAGCTGAGACACCCCCCAAAATCGCTGTATAAAAATGAGTTCTTTACTATCATAAGCAGCCGCAACAGCACCTTCCCTAATCAGTACAGTGAGAGCGGTATGAGCTGCCAGCGTCGCGCCCGGACTTATATAGTGCGGTGAAAGTCACAGAATCCCGCCGGTCTCTGATTGGCTTCATCTCTGCACATGTCATGCAGGCTATGCCCTTCTTCCTCCCAGAGTTCTTTCCCCATGTAACGCCATGTGCTCGCAGCCATTTTATCAATCAAAAGCACACTTCGTTCACCCGAAGTACCCCAAAGTTCGACTTCGTTCAGAATCGAAGTTTTCCTGAAATTCTAAACTAATCCACTTCGTTAGAATCAATTCGCCCATCTCTAGATACAGCATCTCTTCCATGATGGAGGTTTCAAATGTATCCTCCAATACAGATGTGAACCGGGCCTGCTTAGTTTTGCTCTATAATGTCCTCCATGCTGCTGCTGGTTCTGCAGGTGTGCTATAGAGATATACCAGTAGGTGAGTAGGATCATCTCATTTGTGTGTGTATAGGTGTAGGTGTGTAAGTGTAGGGTATAGGAGACATCATAGCAGCTAGTCTCCAGCCACCAGCTCAGGGACCATAGAAAATTAAAGATGGAATTTACAAAGAGGAAAATTGATGAAAAACAATAAATGCAAGTTATTTAATGGCCATAGATACTGTTACTCCTTATGTGCACACATTGGTAGGTGAATGCACAGGCTCACATTAGGGCTTTATAATGCAAGCTAATTGGTAATTCAGGGTCTGTATTGATCAGAAACCCTCTAAGACATCTAAGGGCTGCTATTAATGGTTGTCATTCACCATCTAATAACCTCTTATAAAACCAATGAAATTCAGAAAAGACTGAATAGACTATATAATAACTATTAAAGGACAATTCATAAGGGAATAAGTTCATTCATTTTATGGACAATTTTTCCAGTGTTTGTTTTCAGATTGTAAACTCCAGCACGATATAATTTTCTACACATTCTCTAAATAGATTAGGCTATGTATCCTAATAGATTAGGCTATTAGAGAGACCTTATCACCTACTCTGGATGCAATTGTTTTAAGGTAAGAGCAATAATTAGTCTCAGTCAAAGTTATTACAGTAGCTTGGTTCCATCAATAAACCTGCATATGAAAGATTCACATCATCTATATATATCTGACCTGCTAATGGTTTGTCCACTGTTGCTTAATTACTTGGAATAATCTAAAAGGTTTGTCCAAGTGTGTTGCTCTAATTTGACATCACGCGTTGAGACATGCAAATTCTCTCTGGGTGGTCGGGTTCTTCAAGTAGGCATCCAACTCCGAGCAAGGATCATGTATGGGCTTCTTTATTATAACAACGTTCATGCACAATAATTTATGTGTGTTGGGCGGTAGCCTCAGCAGTAGACTAGGCCTAGACAACCGATTGAAGACAGATGGATAGAAATATTAATGGGGTTTCCCAAGTTATGAGCAAAACGTAAAAATGTGTTAAAATAGCAAAAGATTAATTTCTCACCTGATGGAACCCATAACTAGCCCCAGCACTAGAGATGGGCGAATTTCCCGAAATTCGTTTCGTTCACTTCGCCGAATTTCTCGGCAAAAAATAACTTTGTTCCGCATTACTTCGGCATGAATCACGTTAAAAAACAGCTATTTCGGCGCACAGGCCTGCAGG